>JAOTQK010050891.1:0-14250 GCA_025642025.1 Rhododendron ferrugineum | reverse complement strand
TGTAATGCCTTAACTAAACATGGGAGATTTTCAGAACATTTGCCATGTCCCTTGTGTTGGGTTTTGTGGAGGCCTGATTTGATTTGGATTGCTCTTCGGGGAGGGTTCAGGCCGGGCGCCTAAATAGGGGGGTCGGATCTGGTCAAGTCTTCACCCGAGTAGTTTCGTCCATTTTTTTTCATCCGGGTCACCCAAAAGTGTTTTGGACGGCCTGAATGGAAAAAATGGACAAAACTGGTCAGGGAAAACTTGATCGGATCCGCCCCCCTAAATAAGGGTATACTAGTAATCGGTGACGTAAACTCTTATGATATAGACAACAGTCCGTGCAACTTGCACTCTTTCTTCATTTGGTAAATATACAACGGAATTGATGTGAGCCATGAATGTATTCAACAAACTATATATTTGGTGTGTAATGAGAATCCGAACCTTAGAGTTTCACATTCATTGGATATAAGCTCATCCGAACCAATTACAAAGGAGTAAAAAAGGACAATTGAGTTAGAAAAAGTTATTAAAGTTTCTTTTACTTTTCATGGCCAGGAATTAACTGAAAATGCAATAGAGAGACCAGTAACTAACATATTACATTCACATTATGTGACCACTTATTGCACCTAAGGTTACCCACTTATCACCACCTAAAAGTGCCTGTATCTCTTTTTTCGTGCAGTGTCAGCCGCAAGATTGCATAAAAGATTTCTCGGGAAGAGACTATTGCGCAATCCATGCGCAGCAGAAATTGCACGAGAATAGAGGTATATATATAGAAACACTTTTTCGACACAGAAGATTTGATCTCCTGCTATTGGTGGCTAGGGGTATCAATAATCTTTCTAGTTTTTATTAGTAGGAATGGATAATATAACATTATACTATTCCCCCATCGGTAGTTGACAAATCATACACGACCGTACAGTGCCCTATAAAGCTACAAGAAACCCTCACTTCTTAGCTCAAATCAAATCAAGCTTTCTCTATTCATCCATTCATTAGTAGTAGAGAGAATATATAATCTATAACAAGATAGATAGGCTTATTGGGTTGCAGAGAGAATACCAGCTGGAGATCAGGTTGCAACAGGTGGGGGGTATTTTCAGTGGAAGGTGACAGAAGAGAGTGAGCACACATGGTATTTCTTTCATGGAAGCTCCATGCTTGAAGCTCTGCGTGCTCACTCTCTCTCTGTCACGCACCACCACCTTCTCTCTCTCCCTCTCTCTCTCTCTCTCTCTCTCATGTTGAAGCACACACAGAAACACCAAGCATGTAATAGACTTGCTTCCTTTTTCTTGTTCTTTTCTTTTTTCCACGGCCAGCCCCCTACTGGACTTTGAAAATTGTAAATACAATTCAGCGGCGGCTGCGGGATTTTAACGCAACGGTGGCAAAAACGTATAAAATTTCTTTTACTTACAAAACACTATATAAGATAACTATATTTACTTTACTTGAAGATTTAACTTGCCTAATTTATTTTATTTTGTTGATCAGCTATATGATCCATTTACTCACAAATTTCAGTAAATTTTTATTTACTCTGCTTTAATTTGCACAACTGATTTAGTGCCGACAATAGAAGAGAAATATCAATTATACTAAAAAATATATAAAATTAATTTTAGTACATTTAATTTTTGGAATCCAGGGGGTTCGCTCGAACCCTTTCAAACCCTAGTGGAGCCACCCACACGTTGTCAAGTTTCTTGGGTGGTTACTTATCATGAAGATATCTGGAATTACTATGTTACAATGTTACAAGGTTTTCTTATTATGTTGCTTATTTAATTATCTAGATTATTATTCATGTTTCCTAGTCTCGGTTTATTTGTTATATATGCATGTTTTCCTTATTTGTTTATGTTTCTTAGTCACAAAATCTTAAAACCTTGTATAAATGCATGCTAGGTTTACGGTTGGTTTATACACATAAACAAAAGCAAACTTCTTGCCAACTCACTTTTCTAACAATATCATGAATGGTCGAATCCTCAAGATGGTCTATTGGTCAAGGGTCTGAATTTTAGGCACTTGATTTTTTTTGGAAATGATTTTGCCACTCCCTTTTTTGTTAATGCCACTCCCCTGCAAGTGTATTTTTGCACAAAAACAAAAAAAAGAAGTAACAAAATTAGCAGCTTTTTTTTTTTTAATCAGCTAGCTAGGAAGTTGAACTTTCCTAGCTATAAGGTTCAAAACCTCGTCAGTACTACTGTACTACCAACTATTTTAGACAATCCATACAGGGCTTTGATAATACTTTAAAATATTTTTTTGAGACAATAATTTACCAATCATAACTTCAAGGGTTGGTCAAGTGGTCTTGATCTGAGATTTAGGTGTTTACTCCATCCTAAGTTCTCAAGTTCGATTCTCTTTGCCAACAACACTTGGGGCCATCTCATCCCTTGTGTAAGTGTGTGAAACGATTATGGAAGGGGCTGTAGGAATTAGTTCAAAGTGCGCGCAAGCTGACCCAGAACACTCTGAATTACTGATTTTTTTTTTTAATACCAATTTCCGGTGTTTCGTTACATGAAATTGGAGTAACTTATTTCCTGAGGAAAAGTGGTTTACATCCACCAACCAAATGGAAATGACTAAAAGAGCAAAAATCTCACATGTTATAAAAAAATATGCCCCTTTTTTTTGGGACCGTTATGAGGGTATGAAAGTACGTATGAGGGATTATTCGGATGGAGCTTTTAACTCAACTTCAGGGGCTGCCTCCACGGGTGGGATTATTCGGGATCACCATGGCCAATGGGTTGGCGGGTTTCACAGAAAGATGTGTGCTAGTTCCAGCCTTATGGCCGAAATCTGGGCTTTAAGGGATGGATTAACTTTAGCTAAAGAAAGCAATTTACATAATCTGGAAGTGGAAGTGGACGCTAGGGGTGTCATTCAACTGCTCAACGATGCTAATGCTGTGAATCATCCGCTTCGTAACATATTGCTTGATTGCAGGTCTCTGATGCTAGAGCTTGATGTGGTCGCCATCAACCATATCTACCGGGAAGCAAATCGCTGTGCGGATGCGTTGGCAAATGACGCCCCAGTTTCGGTGGGAGATTTTCATGTCTACCCTTTTATTCCAAGTTGTATTGCTATATTATTGTATGCGGATTTGAGCGGGGTTGTTTACCCCAGACTTGTAAACGCTTAATTATGTTTTAATGAATCGTCTTTTACCAAAAAAAAAAAAGTATCGTAAATTGGCTAAAAAGTATTGCAAAAAATATAGTGATGCTAAAATTCATATTTAGTTATTCCCTAAAATTCAATATGCCTTACCTTATAACGGTGATAAAAATCGACGGCTACGTCTCTGTTGCTTCGATTGGCAATTTTATCTGATCAAATAATCACATAGTTCATTAGCTTTCGGTTTCGGTTAGAGAAAATGCCAAGCTTCCTAAGTTCAATTCTAACTCATGAGAGAGAAAATTAACCTGCATACTTGTGGGTGAAAATGTCATATATACTTTGCCACCTTCTTTCCAAGCACCTTCAAACTAAAAGTTACATATTGCGCACTAAATCAACATAAAAGTTATATATTCCACTTAGAAATTACAATACTCCACAAGATATCTGAGTACCTGCACCACTACAAGAAACTATATAGGCTATACGCAATCAGAATATTTGCTTCGGTGGTTTTGCAGTTTCAAAAAGCTCAATTTTATTGACCGGATACTAACCTTGCTACGGCTTAAATCCTTGTTGCAATTGGTAATGGAAAAACCTCCATCTGCCACGGTAAAAAGTAGCGGTGGCAAAATAAAGTAGTAATAGCCACGGGTTGGGCCCTGTGGCAAATATAGAGAGTTATTTTCGCGGGATTTTCCCCTTCCACACTTTTTCCTCTCCCGCACTTAGCGAATAAAAAAAAACCCTATACCACGATCGACGCCTCTCTGTGAACTGCATGCCCCCTCTCCCTCTCTCGCCATGAACCGCCTCGTTCGCTCTTTCGCCATGAACCGCCTCGTTCGCTCTCTCTCTCTGAGTGGCCATAGACGATCGTCCCCATGCCAAGACGAGCTCTTGTTGCCTCTGCACGCAATTCCTCAATAGTTGTCACCGATCGTGTCTGATTTTCGCTCTTCCTCTACGATTGAAGTTAGCCTAAATCTAGTCGAAGTTAGTGCTGCAATCATCTCCAATTTCTAACCCACGACTGGAGAAGTTTCTGGGTAGGTGCGATTTAAAGCTTTCCATCATTCTCATTCATAGTCGTAAAACTCAGAGTGAAATAAATTATTTCACGAATATCATGGCCAAGCTAATTGGGATTGAAAGTTGATCACCTTTTTTTTTTTTTCCCCTGATGTCCTTAAAGGTATACTACCTATCTATGTTCTTGGTATATTTGATTTAGGGTTTCAATTGCCCCTTATGAAGCTTGCTCGTTAATATCCAACGGAATGCCGCATCTAACAACTGACTTAAACCATTGATTTGAAGGCATGAACAAATTCATCCAAGTTAGTGAAATTGCCTAGCATTACCAATCGGTCTGCGTATAGAAACTTCCTGATTTTAAAAGAGAAAAAAAAAAGCTAAGCATGTTGGAGTCGAGCTGGGCTCATTTCGGAATTAAAGAGGTAATTTGCCCCTCCATTTTGTTGACTACAGAGTAAAAGTAGGATTCCTGTCTTTTATATTGTCTTACTTTTAGTGGAAGTACTAGAACTTATGGAAAACACCAGAAATTGAAATTGTGGTATAATTTGCATGTTTACTTAGTTTAACTTAACATAGTTTTTGTTTTTCCTAAATGAGAGTTGGTGCTATTAGAGGATTATTTGATGCGCAGTTTGCATGCTTCAAAAACTAGGACTATACCAATCTTTAATTTTAATAGATTGTGGACTGGTCTTTCTAACGTTTATGGGTTCGTTAATTAGTTAAACTTGCAGTCTACTTTCATGTTCTTTTTCTTATAGTTCTTTGGTAGTACTTCAGGGAATCCCTAAAAACATTAGTCGATTGAGATATCTGGCTAATGCTAAATGAGAACTCCAAGTGGGTAGTCAGTTAAATTTCACTAATGTTGTTGGGGCTTCTTTTCACTCATTGGGTTTCATCATGATCCACCAACACTTAGCTATGAATTATTTTTGAACTTTGTGATGTTCAATAAATCATGTGAATGTGTACAAAAACACCCGAAGGAAGAGTATATAAAGATGGACAGGAATTGGATAGACTTACTAAATCGAATGTTCGCAGAATATATAGCTGGGATTGATCAATTCCTTACGTTTGCAGACAGTAAAGGACATGAAAGTTTGGTTATCTGTTGTCCGTGTAGGAATTATGGGAATCGTTATAATCTGGTAAGAGTCATGGTGCGAGAGCATCTAATATCCAATGGTTTCTTAACGAATTACAAGAATTGGGTTTATCACGGTGAGTCCTACGTTCCTTTGCATTGTAGCCAAGAAAAAGAGAGTGATGGTGCAAGAACATCTAATATCAAATGGTTTTTGCTATGTCATGCAAATTGTCCTTTTTTTGTGTTATATGTTTTATGCTTACAGATTCAATACAATGAAGAGCAAGCATGGTCGTCTTAGGACTATGTCTGAGGTTTTAAGTAACAAAAAATCTCGTATGGACAACTTGAATGCGTCCCCGAGCCAGCTATCATCTTACACACCTGTATTGCAGCCATCGTCACAACAATTACTACCACCATTGTAGGATACGCACGTAAGATGTTAACTTCACCTTCCTCTTGCTCTCTAATCTCCATGTTTTTCATAATTGTAGAGTACTATGATTTAAGCTTCGTGTTTAATTCAGTGGAAACCTTAGCATGATACTTGACATTTGTAGACTTATTTGAAGTGTAATACACTGATAATGTAGGTGTGTTGACATATGCTTGAGACTAGGTTTTTAGACTCGTGAATTTTACATGAATATGAACTTTGAATCTGGAAATTTTCTGTGCAAATCAGTCTACTTTGAGAAACGCTCTACAATTCTAGAAAAATCTTCTAAAGGTGATTTTAAGCTAGAACTTCATACATTTTTGAGATGTTTGAAATGAGCTTTTAGAAGATTTCAGAGATTGTAAGTTGCTGGAAATTTTCTAAACATATATCTTCTTTTTTATTGCAAAATGTTTTGTTTTGCTTATAGGTTACGCTTAAGAGGAAAGTTGGCCGTCCTAGATCCCAACCACAACAACAAGCAGCATCGACTCATGATACCACTCATCCTCACTCACATCCATCATTGTCATCTACTTCTGCTCAAGCCAACATGATGTCAAATTCATGTGACACTGATTGATGCCTTTAACCATTTGTATTGATCACGTACATGTTTGTTATCATTTATTAACACAACTTCTAAGTCATCAGGATCCAAGCATGGTCGAGGCAAATGTTTGGGTACATGGAGTCCAAGGGCTCAGAGGCTGGACAGGTTAACTAGATTATGTAGAATACATTTTGTAATTGCTACATTTATCGGAATTAGGATGCAAGCATATGCTTACAAATTTCTCATTGACATTGCAGTTTCCAGATGCGGCAAGTGGACATCGAACCGTAAGAGAGTCTATTGGAGATGACACCCCATCGTTGGAGGGAGGTCATAGATCACAGACACATTCTCCAGGACCTGTTGAGCAGGTATCTTATACATTTTTTTTCATGAATCCTCCTTCAATTCATGCTCTGTAACCCGGTCTAAGGTATTAGAATGACAGAAAAATGGTGCTTACTCAAAGGGATTGTTTTTGTGTCTATAAAAATATAAAATTAGGTAGTAAATGTTGGGATGCTGCTTTGGTGGCTTGGTTAAGGGCTTAATTTCCAATTTCTTTACTGTTGTGTATTACAAAGTAGGCAAAGTGATGATAAAAAGACAGCATAGGATTTGAGTTATTCAACAGATATTTGAAAGCTTGAAAACTGGGGCTTCATTTGTTTTAGAAGAAACAGAAGTAGTTGATGTGGTTGTAATGTTGGTAGACTGTGTTTGAATAATGGTAGACTGGTTGAATGGAAATGTGAAAACGCAGAAAAAGACTTGCTTTTGTGTTTTGTGAATTGAAACTTGTTTGCCTATAGTAAACGTATGATAGTGCAACTGATAGAACAAGGAAAACAAGATAAAACTCTAAGAAAGAGTGAGAATCAGCATTTATGGGGACGTACAAGTGAGATAGCTACTAATGTGGTGAATATGAAGTGGTTGCTGGAAAGTGTCATGTGAAATCTTAATTAACTTTCATGCTTTATAATGCTTCTACATATTATACATTGGTGGTTGGAGTCTAATTGAAATTTAAATTCTTTCTAGTATGGATGAGAACTATACTTGCAAACGTCTCGTATTCCAAAATGCGATGTAGGTGAAGGGCTCTTTAGTACTTCGGATCCTGACAAAAAAATAGACGGAGAACGACCAGGTGAAGGCTATTGTAAAGTATATGTTGGTAAAGCAATAATGCCACATGCTCTTTTGCGAAGACCTCGTCCATGTGTAGAAACGGTTGGAGATGCTCTTGATCTTGGCCGTTATGTTGCATGGAATCTTTGCGATGTATGTTGCGACTCTGATTTAATTTTATTGTTTCGTTTAATTATTGTATAAGTTGATTTTAATTTTTTTACTATTTACTTTTCAGGTGATCGAGAAAGAGATGGATGATTATTGAGCATGTTCTTTACAAATTATGGTATTTCTCTTAGACTTTGTTTTGTTTTTCATTCTCTCCACGTGTTTTAGTTTTTTGTCTATGTGGTTGAAAGAGATGGATGATGGATTGTGTTGCTATTAGGATTTTGAGAATTATGGTTTTATCAACTTGGTTTTGAGTATGAATGGATGATTTCGATACAAGAAGATGATGGATTGTGTTGCTATTAGGAATTTCAGAATTATGATTTTTTCCATCTTGGTTTTGGGTATAGATGAATGGATATTTCAATACAAAAATCTATTTAGTTTTATAATACATGAGCTTGAATGAATGGTTAATTTTAGAGCTAGAGAAGTTCCTTCATATTGTGGATTAAATTTGGTTAAAAAAAAAACATTTGCGACGGGAATTGTTGTAGTAGCAAAAACTACATTTTTTTTGCGACGGGTAATATTATATTTGCCACAGTATGCAGTTCCATGGCATCAGAATATGATTTTTCCTATTCATTTGCGACGGGTAAATTACCGTTGCAAAAGATCAATTTCCCGTCACTAATACTTTGTGACGGGACTATCCCGATGCGGAAACCCATTTGCCACCCCCTTACTGCCACCGTCCAATCCCGTCGCTGGACCGTTGCAAAAGCCTTTTCGCGACGGTATTTGTCCATTTGCGACGGTAATTTCCCGTCTCGAAAACTATTATTTCTTGTAGTGCTGGTAGGCAGACGAGCGAGTTCCAAACACAAAATCAGCTGGAAAGCTAGTACGGTTATAAGAAGAGGAGACCTTAGTCGCTACTGAGTCATGAGCCCATGAGTACTTGATCATCAGGACTAAGAGTCCCCAGAAATGATAGCCTTGAAGTGCCATGCCCAATGTTTGTTTCCAAAATTATGTTTGTCACAAACCTTTCAAAAATTATATAGACGAGTCTCGCCACATATCATAATGCCAGAGTGAAAATTAAGGCCTTGAAAATATTGAAGACTCTTAATTACAAGCATATATCCACCTACCCTATTTTGTGGACTCGCTAGCTTAGCCTGATCATCAAGATCTAATAAGGTCATGTTTTGATGGCAGACATCTTAAGGGGAATGAGAACGTGATTCCTGATTCTTTTGTTTGGGTAGAACTTGAATAGGAATATTATTGAGGAGGAATGAAAATGTGATGTCATACTTACATGATTCTGATGTTTGGGAGGGACAACAATAGGAATGTGATGCCATACTTTCAGGATTCTCACATGCTAATGTCCGTATCTATTTCGTCAACTAATTTAAAAATTTCTTAACATAGGGTATTAGACTTTATGTCATATCGCTGATCTAAGTCACCCAAACTTGGTTAATAAAATCTAGAGACTACTCCACCTATTGCCAATTGGTTTTAGGTTGGAACTCTCCAAGAAATCAAACATGATATCAGAGTTAGGTCTTGGGTCGAGTCTCTGGCGCCCGAGCAAATCTCCTAGTCTTCTCAATTCATACCTCCACGTGCATCCGGACTGCACGTGAGGGGGAGTATTAGACTTTATTCCACATCGCTGATTTAAGCCACCTAAGCTTGGTTAGTAAAATCTAGAGGCTACTCCACCTATTGCCTATTATTTTTAGGTTGGAACCCTACAAAAAATCTAGGGAAATAAATCAAACAAAAATTCCACTGATTTGTTTTTCCCTTCAAATCTTGGACGAAAATGATATAAATCCTACTAGCCTTAATTAATGATAGTCTGAACCTTATCTGCGTACAAAATTAGGAAACTACAGTATTATTCAATAATATTATTGGCGAAATGATAGATGCCATTAATTTTTTTTATTACGGCGGCGTACGCATTTCTTTCAGTTTATTAAATAATTTCACACGTGGTCAGAAAAATGTGCCCAAAATGTGAAGAAAACTGAGGGAATAACAAGTTGTATAAAAATATGAATTAGACAAGATTTCAACATCTCCGTTCATATGGTAGAAAAAAAAAAAAGGTTAATTAACCAAAAGGAAAATGAGATGTAGGTACAACTTACGAGTCTGGTTTACGAAATCAAGTATTTTGTATTGGATAAACGAAATTATTTCTCCGATTAAAGTAAAACATGTTGATTTTTAAAGGAGTATCAAGAAGTTGTAGACCAGAATGTGCTCTCATTTTTTTCTTTTCTTTTTTCTTGGACAGTTGAAAATGATCATCATGTCCATGTGGTTTGGGGTACTAAATTAACAGGCCATCTGATAAGAATTTGGGACTTCCTTTTATGGGGGCTTATGAGTTTGGGGGCTTTTGTTGGACTAGGCAGCCTGTAGGTTTCTAGCAAATGTGGGGATCCTGCTGACCCTCATCCGGATCATCCAAAAGTGTTTTGGAAGGTCGATCAGAATTTAAAAAAACTCTTTCGGAAAAAAGTTAGACTCTTCCTTGAAATAATTTTCTTGAAATTCGGACCATTAATTGTCGAGATGGACGGTCTTAATGAGGGACAACACCTATGCTCATGACCTTTGAGGTCAGCAGAATCCCCGGATTTAGGTTTCTAGCTCGTTCACTGAATTTTTCAGTTTTATTCCTCGCTCCCACTTCATTAATACTAGCTTTACACCCGGTCTCTTGAACTTTAGTGCTAGTTTCGGATATTTTCAGAAGTCTCTTTCGTGCTCCCGTTTTTGCTCATGCACGTGCATTATGAGACTTGGGTTTCTAGTATGATCCAAAACACAAACTTAAGGAATTGTTTCAACCCATTTTGCTCCTTGGGATTGGGAGTCTTGGAACAATGATGTCAAATACACTACAAGAAAAATGGTCATTCCCGGCATTTTAATTAATGCCGGAAAAGCCACTATTACCGGCATTTCAAAAAATGCCGAAAATAATAGTACTGCCAAACTATTACCGGCATTTGTTCAAAAGAACGCCGGGAAAAATCTCCGTATAATACAAATATTTTTCATTGTGCAAGGTGATCTGATGTGGTGGCTAGCCCAGTTGGTAGGCTCACGCGTGCGCGAGGCAAAGGTCACGAGTTCGAATCCTAGGGTAAGCAATTTCTCCACAAAAATTGCGCACCACGACGGTGCCACGTGGCATTTCGTCTTATACAGTACAATTTTTCCCGACATTTGTACCTTTACCGACACACTTCTAGACGGCATTCGTAATAAATGCCGGTAATAACTCTTTGCTGGCATTTTTTGAACTTTTAATTAGGGCTGTTCACGGTCCGAATCGGATCGGATTCGTATGAATCCAATCCTAATCCGTATCTCAAGGTTTTCAGAAAATGCAATCCAATCCTAATCCAAAAGCCTCACAGTTCGGTCTCGGTTTTATCTATGGATTTCCTTCAAAAAAATAAAATGATGCTACTACCATGATCATATTCCAAAAAAAAATGCAATCACTAATTTCCATAAACATTGTCCAAATTGTAAAGGCAGCAAAGACAGTAAAGACATTAAGGTAATAAACATAGTAAAGACAGCAAGGCAGCAACCAAATAAAACTAAACATTGTCCAAAATACACAAACTCTGGTCAAACATGATCTACTTATTACATCCCATAAAAACCAAACAAAAATTAGCAAATTAGTTTCACAAAACAAACAAGCAAATTAGTAAAATTATATTAATTATTTATATATATTACACACACACGGTCCGGTTCGGTTAATCCACGGTTTTGAAATGAAAATCCAATCCCAATTCGTATCTCATGGTTTTTTAATTTTCAAATCCGTGTCCGAACCATTAATTCACGGACAAAATCCAAAAAGCACAGATCGGATTGGTTTCACAGTTCTCGATTTTTCTTGGACAGCCCTACTTTTAACGGCATTTATGAAATGCCGGGAAAAGCGAAATTTCTTGTAGCGTTTATCAGGATCCAAACAAGGGAAGAGTTAAAAAAATACCAAGTCCGAGTCGTACAATAGAAGAATATGTGCTTTTTGGATTAATCTGCAAATTAAATACTCTGTAGATGCCTCTGTTTCTATTATACCCAGCAGCCAATAATATGCATTATCCTTCCCTTGTAGAAGCTTGTTGAACCAAATAACAGAGCATTTGAGGTGTCTTCTCGACCCATTGTTGTAATCCGCATACGTGATCCTGTTTATATCCAAATTTGGCATCAAACTGAGGGCTATCATTGACGGGCTATTTAATTAAATTAAATTTAGGTCACTAAAAATGTGGGCTTTTGGATATAAATTAATGAGCCACATTAATCTTGTTTTGTTAAGATTAGGCCCTATTAATTTGAATCCCAACGGACCATGGGACTTGGCTAGCCCTTTTTGGGAAAATGACGGCCAATGACGTGTTTTGATAATTATTAATACCCGTCAAGAACATACTGATCAAGAACTTTTGTTAATGCTGAAAATGTCCTTGGCGGATATTAATTATCAAAATACGTTCTGAGCCGTTATTTTCCCTAACTTTTTGAGCTTTGTTATCCAGTTTGTGGAGAAGCAAGCCCCACGTGCAATTTGTGGGAGTTTTAATAAGTTGGGCAATCTAGAAGGATAGCATACCATGGGATCGAAGGGGAATCTAGGATCTTTTCGTCAAGATCTCAAAATGAGCGGAGCTGATTATCAAAGTGTGTTCGAAAAATGACCGAAAAATTGAAAACGGACCGGAGAGGATACCACCATCCCTCATCCCCGTTATACATAAAAGTTTCTCATCTGAGAGTAGTACATGAATGAAACTGTGGGGGGGTTATTTCCACCTCTGAACCTTTTACTTCCTTTGGACTAAACGATGGGGTTGAACGGTGACGGATTCTCGTCGAGTTTGGAGGTGTTGCTCCCGAGCAGTGAGAAGTTTCCACCGAGGCTGATACCTGCAAGCCGGTGGGGGGTGTTCCTCCGGGAAGAAGCTCCGACGATCTAGTCAGTAGGTGAAAGAAAGAGAAGAGAGTATGCTTTTTAAGGGGGAAAGTATGAAGAAGCAGGATCATCAAACCTGGAGAAGGAGTCCTCTATTTATAGGCAAGGCTTGGAGTGCTGAACCGGTAGGCGGTACACCCACGTGTATCATACTGTTCGGATGACGTCACATGTCAGGGTCATCATTGCACGCCGTCCTCGAGATTCGTAATGCCTTATTAGTCAATGTCAGGCGCGTCAAATCGAGGACATGTGTTACCTTTCACTGACATAGTTGACCGTTGAACGACCGTAGACGAGTATCCTGACTGTCTGTTTAAGCGGTTTCCGAGGAGGAACATTCCCGAACAGAAACGTTACCGACTGAAAGAAGACTATCGCCAAACCGAAGAATGTCATTCCTGATCCGAGCGTAGACTGCCGAACAAAAATGGTTGGAGGGTTATCCGATGAGTACGATAAGGATCCGTCGTCGGAACCAACACTACTCGGTACCGACCAATAATATTAGGATATCGATGTCCTTCCTTAAAAACCATCCCAAGGCGATTTACCTCAATCCTGTAGGTTCCTTATCACGTGTCCTGATCCTTTTGAACCTTGGTAATTTCGGCCCCCTACAGAAACCGATTTTCAAATGCATTTCACTTTAGGTCAAATGGCCCATTATTTATCTTCTAAGACTCACGAAGAGATCGAGGAAGTAGGTGATGGAGTTACCAATTTGTGGCTCCATGACTAGTAATAAACTTCCAGTACTGCCCATAACCATCAACCATGTGAAATATGTGTCGAAATTGAATAAACAAATAGGGAAAAAGAGAGTATGTAAGATCATTAAAGATGGACCGACTGTAACTTATTAATTTCATAGATCATTAAAGATGGACCAACTGTAACTTATTAATTTCATAGATCCAAACAAAGTGGAGGCAACTGAGTTGATAGGACAATTATCAGAAGCACATGGACTTGAACTAACTCTTGCTACTTGAGATTGAACTTCTTAAACCAAAATGCTGAGCGCTTTGGGTATCTTTTGAGGCCATCTTGATAATCAACATAGCCCAGCCCATATCTTATGGTATAACCAGATGACCATTCATAGTCGTCTATAAATGACCATGCGAAGAACCCTTTCACCTTAACACCAGCCCTGCCAATTTACATTCCGAGTAGATATAGTAATTAGGTACAGAAGAATCATTATCACTACATCAGTTGTAACAAATTAAATATCATGCATTCTAGTTTTTTAGCTGCAAAAAACTAGAACCAAGGTTGCATAGTCGACAAACTTGTCAGTGAAATTATTAACTAGTCTTGACAGCTTTGGTATCGTACGTTTAGAATTTCAGATCCAACAAAAAAGTTAATGCTGTGTTTGATTTGTGTTTTAAATTTTTTTAGAAAAATAGTACGAGTAATAAGTGAAGAGAGATAGAGAGAGAAATGTTGGAAGTAGGGGGAATCTAGGGGAAATTTTTTGAAAAATACTTTTTGAAAAGCAAAGAGAACAAGGCAGTATACTATCAGGTACGGTGGGGAGTCCTGATCAACATTACACATTAAGCGATAATTCCTTCCATACAAGAGTGATGTGAGACTTATCTAATTAAAACTGATAGTGTAAACTAACTTGATGGCATTTTGAACGGCTCCAAGATGGC
>JAOTQK010050877.1:0-14252 GCA_025642025.1 Rhododendron ferrugineum | reverse complement strand
TCCATTATATTAAATACTTATTAATCTCCCCACGTTAAGATTACAGATACCCGTTGATTAAAATAAATTACTAACAGACTTAACGGGTGGCTGAGCTCCACATGTGGCCGAGCCCCACATGCAGCCGAACCTGGTGGCGACCTGTGGGGAGGATTCTATCGATGGAGTCGCCGAACACAGGAGATGTCTTATCAGTTGGCCGTCGGTCAATCTCAGCATCGGCCGCATTGGAACATTAGTCGTAGCCGAACATGGAGTTGCATTCGGCCATCACTCTAGATTGCGACCTTGGTCTCAACCTATGTGTCAGTGGGCTCGGACCGATTGGTCCAGTCTGCTACAATAGCCCCTCAATCTCTGCCGACGCCGAGCGCGCGGTGGAGATTGATACTGAGCTTGACTGAACTCCACCGATGGCCGAACGTGAGTCATTAATGAGAGTTGGCCGAGCCTCGTTCATCTTTACCCTTGAAGTAGCTACAACCGCCAAAGCTGGGTGCTAACGAGAAAGTTCCAGATGTCACAAATTGCTTGGGTACGGCAGGTGAAAGGACAATTGGCTCGCGTGAAACCCTGGAAGGCTGTCCTTCATGCCACGTGTCGAGTACTGAATGGCAGTTGGTTCGGCGGTGTAATGATGGGCGGGAAACTCAAATCTCTTTCAATCTCCTATATAAGAGGAGATGAGATGAGAGAGAGACTCTCTCTCTCTCTCTCTAGAACTCCATAGCCAGAGCCTCTCTCTCTGTCCGTTCATCTCCAGCTTCGATCTTTCGTTGATCCACCAGCTTCAATCTTTCGTTGCTTCTCTTTACTTTGTTGTAGTTTTTACGCCTTTTCACGTCGTTTTTTTCTGGGATTTGGGGGGTTTTTTGTTTTGTATGAAAAGTGCGAGATTGGGGATGGACAGCCTGTTCATCTTCGTCTTCAACCTGTTCTTCCGAGCCCCAATTTTGACACTAGTGGGTTTGGCCGACGATGGAGTTGGCTGAGCCCCGATTTTGGTGCTGGTGGGTTCGGCCGATGCTGGGGTTAACCGAGCCCCATGACTCGAGTCTCTTCCGTTTCCCGAGCTTGAGTCCTGATAGTGAAATAGGGTGGGCCAGTAGGGTAGCCGAGCGTAGTGAGATCCTTGCCTTCTGTTCGACGACAAGGTTTCTCATTATTTTCTCCTTGTTTTGTTAGGTCTGGCTCACCCAATTATTGTCATCTCTTCCGACTCTGAAAGCTCAGGGGATGACTCCGGTGACCTATATATCCGAGAATATTTGGAGAGAATCAGAAGCCAACGCCAGGCCTCCTCAATCGCTTCGAATATGTCGGACTCCGGTGATTCGAACACCGAACGTGACCATGAATACGATGGTGGGTTCAACACCAAACCTGAAATATCCTTCACAACTTCTACCAGTTTCGACGCCGAGCCTCATATTGGGCCCGAGGCCTAATCCAGGTTTCATCCACAAGCCGAAGCCTCTGCTTCTGCACAGTCGGGGCACAGTGAAGTCTCTTTTGAGGGTAGGGAGGTCGCCGACCTCTACGAGAGGGGTCAGGTTTGTCCTCATGCCCACTACTTCAGTGGGGACCCCAGCGAATATCGAAATTTTTGTCGTGACTACAACATCCCTGATGATGTTGTCATTAGCTAGGTAGCCAGCAACCGTATAAGGGATAAGAGGGAGCACCGCCCCGAGCACATAACTGTTCCCCTCATGGCCATCTGTGAAGCTGGGCTTAGGTTCCCACTTCATCCTTTCTTGAGGGAATTGCTGGCTAGGTTCTTTCTGGTGCCTCACTTCTTCCCTATCAATAGTTATAGGATAGTGATGTCGGTGATTAAGCTGAAGGAGCTCCACAATCTGGAGTTTTCGGTTGCCGACCTTTTCCATACATAGCTCATGTCCAGGCACAGAAAAACCGATCGTAGATATCTATCAACGAGTAGTAATAAGGAGCCGTTGATTGATGGACTTCCCGACACTGACAAATGGGCCAACTTTTATGTCGAAGTAAGTGGTAATTACGAGTTCGGCGATCAGACATCGCGGCTGCACCACGTGCCGAAGATAAAAGATTTTTGAGGTTGTTCAATTTACTTAATTTTGCCGAGCCTGACTTTTACCTTGCATTTTGTGCTTCCATTGTTCATTGGTCATCATTTTTTGTAGATCACCGAGCAATAACTAAGAGAGAGCAATCGCTGGCCGTTGAGAAGAATGTTGAGGTTTTGAAGGCTCAAATCTGCCGTGACGCGCCGACTCTGCTGAACTACATTCCCTCATATAAGGGAAAGTTGAGGAGGAAGGAAAAAGAAGGGGGGCCGAGCACGAAGGCTGGAGGCAAGAAGAAGGTTGCTGAGCAAAAGGCAGGAGAAGGCAAGCAGCCGAAGCCGAGCAAGAAGGGGAAAGAGCCGAGGGTAAAATTCCCAACTTTCAAGAAAATAGCCGACTTCTGGTTCCAAGAGAGTTGGCCAGTAGCTATTCTAGGTATCAATACACCTCTCCAAACCCTTGTGCCTGACTTTGGAAAAAAGATGGGAAGAAGGAAGATTGTCCGAGTGAACCTCAAGGACGGTGCCGCCGTTCGGTAGAAGGAGGTTGGTGTTACCTAGCCCGCGGAGAAGAGGTAGAAGGTTACCCATGACTTCTTTCCGGCCAGACCACCGACGCAGATCCCAAGGGGGAGAGATCAAACTGAGTCGTCAGCTGCTGGTGCTTCACAGGCTACGGAGAAGTCTGGGGGTTCGGGTGGCCGAGCAATCATACAGGAGTTTGCACCCTCGTTTGCGATGTCCGAGGGCAGGGTGGTGTCCATTGATGACAGTGTCAAGATGGAGCCCAGGCTGGCTCCCATTATGCTTCAAGGCCTCGCACTGCCGAAGGACATGGAGAGGGTACCAGCGGAGCTACAGCCGAGCCTGGTTCACGCTAGTGTTTATATTGTCCAGGTATAGTCTGAACCTAAACTTCTTTTGATGTTTTTCAATTTTGAGAATGTTTCCGAGCTCATGTTCCTTCTGTTGCATAGGCTGGTCAAGCGATCCTCCGCGCGTCTCAACAAGCCAAGCTTGTCGCTGCTGAACGGGCTTGCTTCTATGAGGATTTGAAGGTCAAGTGCAAAAAAGTGAGGAGTTACAAGGGCAGCCTGAAAACGGCGAAGGCCCAAATTACCGAGCTGGAGAAGGAAGATGAAGAGGTGGCCGAGAAACTGAAGGTCGAACGTGAGGTGGGGAGGTTGCTAAGGCAGGAGAAAAGGAAGATGAAAGAGACGGATGAGAAGGGGTATCAGGCTGGTTTTGATCGAGCCGGGCCGAGTACATGAGGGATGCTCGGTCGATGGTAAACGATGAGATTAAGATGAAGATCCCGATCTCTTACGGAACGGGATACAAGGACGGGGTGAAGGCTGCCTGTGGGGTTTTGCAGCTGGAGGCCGATATGAATATGACCAAGCCAATTCCAGGCCCAATCACTCCCGAGCTCGTCCTTCCATATACTGAAGAGGAGTGTGCACCTCTGCCTCCGGAGGAGTTTCCCGAGTGTGAGGAGGAGATTGAGGATGTTTCTGATGTCGAAGGTGAGGAGGGTGCTAGTGGCAAAAAGGCTGGTGTTGAGGGAGAGAAGATTGTTGAGGATGCCGAGTAGGAGCCTGTCAATGTCGAAAAAGGAGCCGAGGCCGAGGCCATAGCTGATGTTGTTCCCGAGGATGTTCTTCAAGTTTAAGTAGATGAAAATTTTCTTTTATTTTGACTGAACTTTTGTTGGACTGGATGGCTCCGAACTTGGAGTTTTCCGTACCAGATGTAATAGTTTGTGGGGGGTCGGCAAGAACGATTTACCACGCCGTACCTCCCAGATAGGAATCTCTGCAACACTTGAATTTTCTCTTGAATGAATGGATTGATTTCTTATTTTCAATGTTTTGATTTTGCCGAACTTGACTGAATATTTCCATGCCTTAGAGAAATTTTGATGGTCTTGATTGTTTGGATGGTGATTATCTGTAGCCCCCGTAGGAATTGCTAAGTGTAAATGGATCTTTGCCGAGCCTTGCCCAAAGTAATGTTTGGAAAGAGTTGATAAGTCGCCGAGCTTTGGTATGTCTTCGGTCATGTGCGAGTTGGTAAGGTTTAGGTTCGTAACATGTAGTTTGATAAGTGTCCTCTACCTGTGGTTTGTGCTCGGCAAAATTTCTAGCCTTTAGCCAAGATGGCAAGGCCAATTGTTTAGTGTGTGGTTTGCTCACCAAAGTGTGAGTTTAACCGGGCTGTGGCCGACCATGATGTCTTGCCAAGCGGAACCGGAGCCTAATTTCCAGCCATAATGTGTGTTTTAGGCTCGGTGGACCATATGTCCTGTGTTTGCTTCTTTGGGCACCGATAGTGGCCGAAGCGGTGGCATGAAAGTCGTTTGTGGGTGTGACCGAAGTCAACGTTTGTGGTCGGCAGTGTTTGCCGAGGGTAGATTAAGAAGGTAAAGCAAAACTGAAAAAAGTTAGGAATTGTTGACACATCAATTGCCGAACGATGTTTCCCTTCATTGATTGCTGTTGAATACAACTGAATAAAAACTACGGCAGAAGCCAACTGGATAGAAAATGAGAACAAGGGTTGTGGCCGAAGCCCATAAATTTGAAATAACAATTATGTTAAAAAACAGGATAGGCAGCGGCCGAGAGTGAGGCGCACTGTTGTAGTTGATCACATGTATGCCTTCTTGAGATTTTGTGCATTCCATGGGTATGTTAATACTTTCACATTCATGTCCTCCAGCACGTAGGCTCCTTCACCAGCAATTTTCACGACACGGAAAGACCCTTCCCAGTCGGGCTTGAATTTTGTCTTCTTGCTAGCATGCACCACTTTTCGCCAGACTAGATCATTTGGTTTGAACTTCTTGGTTCGCACACTTCGGTTATAACCCTTGGCCACTTGCTGCTGATACTCGACAAGCTTTAGCCGAGCGTTGTCACGCTTCTCTTCGGCCATGATTAGCCCTTGTTCCACGGCTTCGTTATTTGACTTTGCGTCAAAAGTTTACGTTCTGAGGGTGGGGAACTTGGATTCTAGCGGGATGACGGCCTCCATGCTGAATGCCATTGAGAATGGAGTCTGTCCTGTGGATCGCCGAGGTGTGGAGCGATAAGCCCACAGAACCCTTGGTAATTCCTCTGCCCATTTGCCACGTTTGGAGTCCAATCGTCGCTTGATACGTGTGCAGACAGTCTTGTTCGTGGCCTCGGCTTGGCCATTTCCTTGACGGTATGCTGGGGTGGAATTGAAGAAGCGGATGCCGAATTCTTTGCAAAGACTTGTGAGGCCGTCCCCAACAATTTGAGTGTCGTTGTCTAACACAATGGCATAAGGTACGTCGAACCTGGTTACAATGTTCCTCCAGACGAATCTTCTGACATCGGCCTCAGTAATGGTGACGAGGGGTTCGCCTTCTACCCAATTTGAGAAGTAGTCGGTGGCCGTGATTAGGAACTTGAAGCCACCTGGAGCCGTTGGCAGTTTTCCCACAATGTCAAGCCCCCATTGTGCAAAGGGCCAAGGGCTTTTGATGGGGGAAAGGTTATGGGCCGGTTGCTTTGGAATTGGTGAAAATAGTTGACATGGTCGGCACCTGCGGACGACTTCCTCGCAATCTTTCTTCATGTTCTTCCAGAAGTATCCCTGACTCATAGCACGTTGACACAAGGATCGACCACCTGAGTGATAGCCGCAACTACTAGAGTGGAGCTTGGCTAGGATGTCAGGGACCTGAGTGGGGTGAATTACGAGAATGTAGTGTCCAGAGATAGACTTTATGCACAGCTGACCGGTGTTGGAGAGCCAATAGTAAGCCGCTTTGTTCCTGATGCGATAAGCTTCCTTCCTGTCTGCTGGTAGAGAGTCGTGTTTCAAGAACGCAACGATCTCGTCCATCCAACTGGGACCGAGTTCAACGTTCAGTATTTCTGGAATGATGTCAAAACTTGGATGGTTGATGCTGCCGAAGTTGATTGTTCAGAACTCAGAGGCTTCGAAAGCTGAGGCAAGACCTGCAAGTGCATCTGCATGTGCGTTGTGCTCACGGTTTATCTGCTCGATTTTAAAATTTTTGAAGCGCTTGATGAGTTTAGCTGCTGTTGCCTGGTACTTCAACATCCTTGGGTCCCTAGCTTCGTAGTCCCCAAGTACTTGATTGACTATGAGTTGGGAGTCACAATAGACAGCGAGATCGGCGACCTTCATGGCAATTACGGAGCGTAAGCCAGCAAGGAGGGCTTCGTGTTCCGCTTCATTGTTGGTGGCGGGGAAGTCGATACTGATAGAACTTTCATGAAGAGTTCCACAAGGGGAAACCAAGACAACTCCTGCGCCCGCTCCGTTGTTGTTGGAGGCTCCATCAACCTGAAGCCGCCAAGTATCTCCTTGAAAAAGGAGCCAAGGTTTCGTGCTTGCTGTGGGTTTGGCTGCGGGTTGTGGTGGGGGGGGGGGGAGTGTTGAAGTTTTTCGTATCCTCGGGAGTAAGTTCTGCTATGAAGTCGGTGAGAACTTGTCCTTTGATTGGTGTCTGAGGCTCGAATCGAATGTCAAAGTTTGCAAGTTCGACAGCCCACTTTGATACACGATTGAAGAGATCAGCTTTCCGAAAGAGGGCTTTGAGAGGGTACTCTGTTAATACAATGATCGTATGTGCTTGGAAGTATGGAAGAAGTTTCCTTGCAGTCGAGACGAGAGCTAGCGCTAGCTTCTCAAGGGGAAGGTAGCGTGTTTGTGCGGGTAATAGAGTCTTACTTGTGAAGTAGATCGGCATATCCTCGGCGCCTTATCTCCGAACAAGTGCGAAACTGACAGCATGAGTCGAAACTGCCAGGTAAAGGTAGAGAGTTTCGAATTCTTTTGGTTTGACCAACAAGGGAGCTATGCTCAGGTAGTCTTTGAGCTCGGCAAGTGCTGTGTCGCAGTCCTTTGTCCATTCGAAGCTTCGTCGGCTTTTGCCCTTCAAGGCATGGAAGAAGGCATGGCACTTGTCGGAGGACTTGCTGATGAAGCGGTTTAGAGCAGCTGCCATTTCGGTGAGCCTCTGAACTTCTCGGATTGTGCGGGGTGGCCGCAAGTCTGCCACAGCTTTGATTTGGTTTGGGTCGGCTTCAATGCCACGTCTGGTGACTAAGTGGCCAAGAAATTTTCCTGCGCTTACGCCGAACGCGCATTTTTCAGGGTTCAAGCGGAGCTTGTGGAGTTTTAGGACTTCAAAGACCTCTGCCAACTCTTGAAGGTGGTTTTACTCCATATGACTTTTGACGACAAGGTCGTCAATGTATGCTTCTACCGTGTGGCCGATTTGTTCGTGGAGCATTTTGAAAATGGCATGGTTGAAGGTGGCGCCTGAGTTCTTGAGGCCAAAGGGCATTACCCGATAACAGAAGATGCCATGCGGGGTGATAAAGGCTATTTATTCCATATCGTCTGGGTCCATGGCTATCTGGTGGTAGCCACGGTAGGCGTCTAGGAAACTCAGCCGTGCGTGGCCTGCTATTGCGTCTACCAGTTGATCATTCTTTGGGAGTGGGAACCAATCCTTTGGACATGCGTCGTTAATATTGGTATAATCAACGCAGACTCGCCATTTGCCGTTTTTCTTCTTAACGACCACTGTGTTGGACAACCAGGTTGGGTATTGGACTTCTTGGATGGCGTTGGCCTCCAACAGGCGGGTTACTTCCTCGACTACAGCATCGGCGTGTTCCAGTGCCCAGCGTCGAGCCTTCTGTACCACTGGTTTTGAATCTTTCTTGATGTTGAGAGAATGACAGATGAAATTAGGGTCGACCCACGACATCTCATTTGGGGTCCATGCAAACACTTCCAAATTGTCTTTGAGGAATTGGAACATCTCTTCACGCTCGGCATCACTAAGGGAAGAGCCGAGTAAAAAGAAACGTGATCCATCCTTGTTGATGGGCATTGAGATAATGTCTTCTTCTGCTTTGTCTTCAGCTATCTGGCCGACGTCTTCGATCACGGCCATGTCTGGGACTTCAACCCATTGCACCTGCTTGGCTTTGGTGGAGTTGTGGACGGCTGAAATGTAACATTTCTTGGAGGCGACTTGATCACCTCATAAGTCCTCTTGCCTCCCGTTAGCGCCAATAAAGCGGACGACCTGGTGATACGATGAAGCTATCGCCTGCATGCCGTGGAGCCAGGTTCGGCCAAGAATTGCATTGTACAGGCTCGGCACATTGACTACTATGAACTCGACGGTCAAAGTTTTTGAGCTGACGACGACAGGGAGGAAGATTCGGCCGAGTGGCCAGACAGGTGCTCCGTTGAATCCAATTAGTGGTACCTCAGCTGGTTGTAGAGCTGTCTCCGGTAGGTCAAGCTTTTTGAAAAGGTCGTAGTACATAACCTCTGCCGAGCTTCCTTGATCGATTAGTACACGCTTTACGTCGTGGACGCCGATTTGGACGGTGACCACCAGGGCGTCGGAGTGTGGAGTTTGCACATTTTCAAGGTCACGCTCGGTGAAGGTTATTGACCATTTGGGTACTTCTTGAGGGCGCTGTCGCTTTGAACCGCAGCCAACTAACAATATCTGCTTTGATGTAGCTGCGCAATCAAGGTCGGTACGGAACGCAGTTTCGGATTCCTTTGTTATTGGCCCGTGGATAACATGTATCAGCTGTCGCTGCTCGTTTGGGTTGGGATTGCCTGTTGGTTGTCGGGCGGGTGTTTTTGATTGATCGATGTACTGATCGAGGTGTTCTTGTGTTGCAAGGCGTTCCAGAAGCACCTTGTGAGGTGGGCAAGCTGTGGTGTAATGGCCAAGTTCGTTGTGGTAGGAGCACTTCTTTCTTGGGTTCTGGTCCGGGAGACCAGTGTCTGTACTGAGCTTGCCCGTTGGCCATTCGAACCACGGTTGTCGCATGATTTCTTTGAGGAAGGACCAGATGGGTTCTTTGAAATATGTGGTCTCGGCTACGTAGTCGTGTACCTTCGGCGAAAGTTTCTTTCCTCCTTTGATATTGTTGACGTGTTTCTTTGGCTGAGAGTTTTGGGTGATCACCGGTGCTAGAATCTAGATAGAAGATGTGGGTAGGGGAGTGGTGGGATTTGTCATCCCCTGGGCCACTCGGTCCGCATAAAACTCTTCGAGAGCGCAGAATCGCTCTACTATATGCATCAGCTCACCCATTCCGTGTGGAGGACGGATGGCAAGCTCGTCGAGTATCTTACTACCGGACTCCAAACCATTCTTGAAGGTGCGTGCAGCCCAATACTCGTCTATCCCTGGGATCTCATTGAAGAGCTGCCAATAGCGCTCGGAATATTGCCTCAGAGTTTCGTTTGGCAGCTTCCTCAACTGGGACAGTGATTCAGGTTCCTTCGCTGTTCTGTTGCTGGTAATGAATCGAGTGTTGAAGGCGCGCTCGAGGTCGGCCAGGTTCCTTATGGATCCAGCGGGCAGTTTGTTGAACCACTGGAGTCCGAGGGAACCGAGGCTGGACGAGAATGCTTTGCACTTCACTTCGTCTTTCAAGGTGCACAGCTCAATATTCTGGCGAAAATGAATTAGGTGGGTGTAAGCTTCACAGGTGGCTGGATTGAACTTTGTAAACTTGGGTAGGTGGAATGTGGACTCGGGAGGCGTGTTGATGATGTGGGAGATGAAGGGGGATACGCCAAGGTCCTTCAGTTGCCTTTCGAAACCTGGGCGCGGCGGCTTGCCGTGCTCATCTGTTTTTGTTCGTTTGGAGTCTCTCCCTTTGGACTCCTTCGCGGAGATCTTCTCATCATCACGATGCCGCAGCTTGTCTCGCAAATCTGTTGTTGTTAGGCGAGGGCCATCGATGGACTTCTCCCTGTTACGATGGGTTCTATTGTCATTGTTCGGCCCTTCAGTGCATAACCCTTTCCCGTTCCGCCGAGCCTGATTCTCATTACCTAAGTTTTCTGGCGGGATCACCCCAAAACGTTTAGAGACATGGCGTCTGGTTTCTACGGAGTCTCGGCTACGGTGGGAAACCGTCGTGCGAGAGAACTCTGCGCGACCAGTCGAGTATGTGCTCGTGAATGACTCAGTATCCCTTGTTTTGGTACGTTTATGATGGCTTCTAGAGCGACGTGTTCTGGATGCTGTAGGCCTTTTGTAGAGGATTATCTCTCTTGCGTCGCCCGCTTCTGGTGTGAAGCCAAGGCGATCCTTCATAGAGCCACGGTGGCCTGTCTCATGTTGACGCTCTTCTGGTGGAGGTGGTGGAAGGGGTGTTTGCTTTCGTTGCCATCCGCCTCCGCCAGATCTGGACGTAGCGGGGGTGGCGTCCTGCTACATATGTTGTCTCATCTGGGCCACTTCCACCCTTAGGGCCGCCAGTTCGTTATCTCTCTCGTCGTCACGACTTTGCAACAATCGGATGTAGGCCGCCGTCACATCGTCTGAAGCCGGGGAGAGTCCGGAGCTTGGTGGAAGGGAGATAGACATGTGCCTCTCTGGGGGTGGTGGAAAGATCACGTTTCCGCTGGCGTCTTTAGCCCATGAGATGGTGACGTCCGTTGGATCTCCGCCCATGGTTGCTGGATTTGTGGTCGTTTTTGGGAGGAGGAAGGTGGTTTGCAAGGGGTTTGAGCCGTTTGAATAAGAGGTGTTTCACGTCAGGTTCACCAATTGTGTGGCCTGCGATCCTAGATCGAGTCCTTCCTCCACTGGATCAAGTGGTTTCCTTCCTTCTTGCTTTTCCCTGCACAGTGAACGCACGACTAAGACCTGGCCGGGGTTGCCCGGCAAGACCCTCCGGCGAGAGGATGAGAATGTGCAGAGACCAAAGCAAGAGACTAAGATTTTAGTGTGTAGAAGTTTGTACCTCTTAGGGTTGCTATCTCTTGATATTTATAGGATCTCCTTGACTTGCTCTCCAAGTACGGGCATGTGCCTGGGACTAGCCGAGTGTCGTCATTGCAACGTCACTGGATAGATCTGGTAACTGTTTCATCCTGAGCTTGCACCCCCCATGTGCGCTCATCATTATCCTTTGGCGTAACTGCTTTAGCACGTGAGAGAACACGTGACTTAACGGGTGGCCGAGCTCCACATGTGGCCGAGCCCCGCATGTGGCCGAGCCCCACATGTAGCTGAACCTGGTGGTGACCTGTGGGGAGGATTCTATCAATGGAGTCGCCAAACACAGGAGATGTCTTATCAGTTGGCCATCGGTCAATCTCAGCGTCTGCCACATTGGAACATTTGTCGTAGCCGAACATGGAGTTGCATTTGGCCATCACTCTAGATTGCGACCTCGGTCCCAACCTACGTGTCAGTGGGCTCGGACCGATTGGTCCAGTCTGCTACAGTCTTCCACTGAATAATCCTAGATCTTGAATTTCCCCTCGATCCAAAAAGCCACTCTTGTCAGCTACTTCCTTGGCATTCGCAGATCTTCCTTTGTATATGCATGCATTTCTTCCTTCCCAAATGGACCACACCCCTGTTGATACCAAAATGCATTCTGATGAGGAGATTTTTAGGCGCTTGCTGTCGAGCGCCGTTCTCTCGACACGTGTCAAAAGGTGGTTTGCTCGGTCAGAAATTGGTCGCTCGGTCGGATTTCTACGGCCACGCTTGGACGACAGGATACACACCGACTGGGTCAACGCAGTTACTCTCACCGATATCCTCGGACGTGGGGGGCAACCCCACGTCCCCTGGATTCCTGGATTGCGGAACCATGTTTCCCACTTCCACCAGTTACTCCATTTCCGGCGGGGCTCCCTCCGCTGCGAGGGGCTTCAACCGCCATCGTGGCCCACGATCCACCACCATCGTGTTCCTCATGGAACACGAACCACCACGTCTATAAATACAGTATCCATCCATGGGTATAAGGTACGTACTCAACTCTATCCATTAAGTCCACAGAGTTTATCTTCCTCACGCTCTTACTGACTTAGCCATCGGAGGGTCCACGACTGGAAACACCTCCAATCTTTGGACGCTGTTTTGCAGGAACTCCTCGAAGGCGGAGCTCGCATTGACTATCCAGTTTTGGCCATCAACACATTCCAACATTGTTCTTCCAAGTTTGAAAAGGGGTTAGAAAACCACCAAGCGATTGCTGCCTTCCTATGAAGCACCACCACTCTTAGCGACCGGTGTGTTCCTGTGTCCAACACGGAGACATGGCAAAAAACTTATGAGACAGGTTGCGTGGCATGTCCAATAAATCTTAATTAATTTTTTTAACGGGACACAGCTGGGGTACGTTCAAAGACACAACATGGGTTTAAATATGCAATTTTTTAAAAGTCTTCGGCGGTGAAAGTGTACGTGTATGGCTTCAAATATTTTGGGTTAAAAGTGTAAGATGAGTATATTGATGATTCATGCTTCTATGGATAATTATGTTTCCACGTGTATAAAATAAATATTATTTAGTTCTTTATTTATATTTTGTGTGTTCTCTGTCGTGTCTGTGTCTCCATTTTTTTAAAAATCTCATGTCATATATCCTTGCTACATAGCCAATTGGCAATAGTGGACAGGTCGTCTAGTCTTATATGTAGTAGCTATGATGTACTAGAGGCCGACGATAGTCCCCGTGTCTGAAAAGGGGACACACCGGGCACATGGCAAAAAATGTGTGGGACAAGCCACATGGCTTGTCAATTAAACTTAATTAATTTTTTAGGGAGACTTCATTGGGACACGCGGGGATACATGAGCAACACAATAGGAACACGTATAGGGACGTGATAGGGATTAAACATGCAAAATTTTAAACTTTTAAAGGGGTAAATGTGTAATATTTTAAATATTTTGAGTTAAAAATGAAACATGATGTGATATGATTTATATGTTAGTTAAACTCGTATTTGTCCCATTTGATTTTTGTTTTTATGAGTCGCTTCATATTCATACTTGCATCAAAAAGTGGTTGACTAAAATCCTTTAATTTTGTGTTAGGTTCGAGTCGTCTTAATGGGTTGTGTCCGAATTTTCCACTCTAATTTACTTGTTAATTGTATCGTTGGACGTGTTTTTCTCAATAAAGTATATATAAAAAGGCTGCTGATTTTGTCACTCCTTTTTTTGTTAACGTCACTCATCTGCAAGTATATTTTGGTGAAAAATACACTTACAAGGGAGTGGTGTTAACAAAAAAGAAAATGGCAAAATCATTTCCCTATAAAAATTGGAGTTTGATTTTTTAAGTCTTTTTTCGAAAAACAGGGGGATATGCATGTGCATGCAACGCCTCTTGCGAGGTTTCCCGTATCGTGGGACATGCATCGTGGAATAAATGTAAAGTTTGTGATGAGTCTCTTAAACAGATCCAAAATTGAAGCCAACAATCTCTCTACTCTCTCTCACTACTCTCCACAACTTATTACTAACTACTCAGAATATTGCGCAAACGTACACAGAGAGAGAGAGAGAGAAGCCGTTGCACTATACATAGCAGCTGGAGCTAATTAAAACACTCTCTGCTGACTGCTCTCTTTCGTAATCTGATCATTACACCCAGTAAACCACCACCACCTCACCTCACCTCACACACACACACACACAGAGAGAGAGAGAGAGAGTGTATAATTAACAAGCAATGAAGCTTTCGGGACCCCAGCTCCCAATGTTAGGGATCTTAATATTCAATCTGTGCCAAGGTGCTCTGGTGATCAATGCATTTACTAACAGTGGCAGAGGTAGAAAGGTATGTCTGTTGAGGTGCATCTATGTTTGGTTTTTTTTTTTTTTTTAATAAGTTCGTTAATTGTTATCAAGTCCATATGGACCATATGAATTACTAGTTGCTTCTTTATTTTGATATCTTTAAATGAACAACAGCCATACATTGTGTACATGGGAGAACTCCCTGATACCAATGACGCAGCTGGCTTGACAACGGCAGACTCGCACAACAGCCTTCTTTTAGAGGCAATTGGAGAGTGAGTTATCGCAATTTTCTGTTCTCCATATGCAATGCAAGATAGGAATATATAGTGTGGTGGCAGGCTTTCTCCGATCGGACCTTGTGGTTTAGGTTGTTTGGATTTGCACGGATATGGGTTTGCCCTGCACACGAAACACCCGCATTAGTGCCCAAGCCCGAGGTGTGGTGGTTCGGGGTAGGCATTCCGACGCTCTAGTCAGTGAGGGGAGGGTAGAACTCTGGAAAAACAGTTAGGGTTTAGGGTTTAGTATCTGTTACCTTCTTCTTGTGGGGGATTCCTCCTTTTATAGGCAAGAGGGGACGTGGTGATCAAC
>JAOTQK010050872.1:0-14254 GCA_025642025.1 Rhododendron ferrugineum | reverse complement strand
AACCTTGAAATGAACCCTGAGATCGGCGCCCCTAGCCTTGCAAGCTGAAACAGAAGACAAAAAATTCAGAGACAAATGACGACACCGTTTCATTTCTGACAAAAACTACATCGGAAAATCCAAACGGACAACTTACACTTCGTGGGGTTGTCCGGTTCGCGCGAGTACTTGACCTGAAATTTGGAACACAGAACAACAGCGGGTTACGCTCAGATACATACACCACTATGCGTATATAGGTAGACGAACAAAACAGGAGAGAGTACCGACCATGGCTGCTGCTGCTGTTTGGAGCCCCGAATCCAAAGGAAGATAGCTAGAGTTTCGGGATATATATGCGGGACAGAGAAACCCTAGAGGAGAGGAGTGGAGGGGTTTTACTTGATTTGGATTTGGGCTTTTTTCTAACAGCCCAAAAGCATTCCCTGTGTGAAGAAGCCCAACCCATTTTATGGGTATTGTTGGGCTTTTGTAGTATGACGTTCCACTAGACTTCTTTTTGTTTCATGAATGAGGGTTTTTTTTTTTTTTAAATTTAACTATCCCCATACGCAAAAGAGATTAGACTAATTTATCTAGGCCCGATCGCAGGGAACCAACACCCACAGTCACGGAAAGCAGTGAGAAGCAGCTAGGAGGAGGGGGGGGACCACTGGGTGCGCCCATGAGGCTATCCACATGGACTTTCACCTCCTAACTGGTTGGCCTACCCCCAATAATCGAATTCACACATTCGGAATGGGAGCGAACCCCTGGCCAGCAGAGACAATCCCCGTTGGGTTCACAAATGGGTTGGAAGGAAGATTATTCAATGGCTGGGGCGCTGGTGGGATGTTATCTTACAATGAGTCCTGACTTAAATGCGATAGAATTTTTTGCTAATAGTTGTGAGGTGTTGAAGAGAGAGGGGAATCCTAAAACAGTGATTCGTTAGTGGAATTTGCAGGTGACGTTGGTTAAGTTTGATTACAATTTAGCTACATAAAAAAATATTAGGATATGTGGTTTAAATATGTGCATAGTAAACATGCATTGATTGTGACATGGTGTGGTTCTTAAAAATCTATTCCATAATTTACAGAAAGTTCAAATGGTTAGTCTGTTAGATGCGGTAAGTTGGATAGTAGGAGTATACAAAAATGATACTCACACAACAATTCAAACATAATCTCTTACATATGTGTGTGACCCACACATAGTAGTATGTGTGGGTCTCATATGTATGTGAGAAGTTGCGTTTGAATTATTGTATGTGTAGCATTGTTGAGGAATATATAAGAAAAGTTGACATCATTGTTAATAATACCCCGTGTAACCAATAAAGTACATTGTTATATTGTTCATAATATATATATATATATATATATATGGGAATATGATTGTACTGACTTTATATTATATATAAATTAATGTTTGTAAAAAATAATGTAAAATAAAGTACATTGTTGTTAACTTAGGGGGTGTTTCAGTTTCCTAAAAAAATAACTTTTAAAAAAGGATGGTAATTTCAAATTCAAAAATCACGTGTTTACGTAAATAAATTTTCTACCAATATAGATTTTGTTTGATAGATCTCATTGAGATTTTTTTAAATAGTGTAAAAAAATTAAAAATTTATTTTTTATTTTCATTATATTTGAGCTTGAAATTATATTTTTTTTTAAAAGAAGATTTAAAAAAAAAACGGAACAACACCTTTAAAGTTGCCAAGAGTTTGACTAAAAAGTACAATTAATGAGAATCTCACCTCAAGCTCCAAAATAGAATTTGAGTTGTTTCTTTGTAGAGCTCAACGTGTAGACAGCTAAAATAAATAAATCGATCGAACATGGATGAACGAAATGATTCTACTGAAATGAAATTTATTCTTCATTTATCGAAGAAAAACATGATTTGTTAAGTGGGATTTTAGGACAGGGGATGCTGTCGAGCATCTCCATGTAAAGCGGTGTCGAGCGGTCGTTCATTTTGGCATGAACGGCTTGGATTGAATCTGAGCACATACAAATTTAAACTATCTATTGCTTGGTTAAAATTCGAGCCTTCGATTGCCAAGATGGACGGTTAAATCGACCTCTTTGCAGGCATGCTCGGTAGCAACCCCATTTCGGGATTTTAGTCTCGTTCCGCTAAGGCAAATAAGTATTTATTTTTAAAATAAATAAATATTTTTTAAATTAAAAGTGATATATTATAAGATAATAATTTATCTCGTAAAATAAATATTTAAAAAATAAAAACCTTTGCAAAACGGGATTTAATGTCTCGTTTGTCTTTGCCTTGTTCTCTTCCCTTTTCAAAAAGAAATTTTTAAAAAATTCTCCATATATTTTTCCTACTTCTAATATTTCTAAATTTATCTTTCTTCACTTAATACTCCTACTATTTTTCAATAAAATTTCAAAAACTATATTAAACCAAACACGGCATTGATTTTTGTCGTAAACATAGAGATCTACGAAGTGGATTGCTGTTTAAACGCTGGACTGTACCCGAATAAAGGGCACAACAGGGTCACCGCGTTGGATCAAATTCTAGGGTTTCCTTTGTAATCGTCGCCACATATATCCAAATTACTACTCCACTCGATTAAAACCACCTCAGGCTCGAACAGGTACCCTTCTCTCTCTCTCTCTCTCGTCTGTGTCTTTGGTTGCTGTTTTGTAGATTAGGGTTCTATGGTTGTCACTTGGATTTAGGTTTTCACAAGAGGCGTCACTTGGATTTAGGTGTTCACAAGAGGATTTGTTGCTCAATTAGGTGCGAATTCGTATACTAATATGTCATCGAGTAACAACAACCCAGTGAAGAACACTGGTGTTCCAACCCATTTTGGAAATCTAGGGGTAACCCAGCAATCTATGCCCATGAACCAACAAACCCATTTGCTCTCTCAGTCACAACCTCAAGCACATGGTGGGTCCCACTTTCCGGGCCATTTCCAACTATCCGAGCCTCAAGCTCAAGCTATGGCTCAGGCACAGTATGCCCAGGTTCATGCCCAAGCTCAAGCTCAAGCAGCTCATGCCCAATTCAAAGCCCAGTTCCAATCCCAAACCCAACCCCAGTCCTTTACCCAGTTACAAAATTCTGGGTCCGGTAATGTTGGCGGTTCTTCGCCCATGATTTCGACTCCTGGCACTGGGAGCACCAAGCGGCCTCCTCAGAAGCCGACTTCTAGGCCTCCCGGTTCCTCTGGTGGTAACACGGGGTCGCCTTTGAAAACTATGGAGTTAACCCCTGCTGCTCGAAGGAAGAAGCAGAAGCTTCCTGAGAAGCAGATTCCTGATAAAGTGGCGGCAATTTTGCCAGAATCGGCTCTTTACACTCAGTTGCTTGAGTTCGAGACCAGGGTTGATGCTGCCCTTGCAAGAAAGAAGATTGATATTCAAGAATCACTCAAAAACCCTCCTCGCGTTCAGAAGACCCTCAGGTTGTATGTTTTTAACACTTATGCGAACCAGATGCAAACGATCCCTGAGAAGAACAGCGAGCCACCTTCTTGGTCCCTGAAGATAATTGGGAGGATTTTGGAAGATGGAATGGATACTAGTGCTTCTGGAATGGTGCAGAAACAGAACGCTTTGTATCCAAAGTTCTCGTCTTTTTTCAAGAAAATTACTATTTATTTAGATCAGAGTCTCTATCCGGAAAATCATGTGATTTTGTGGGAGAGTACTCGGTCGCCTTCACTTCATGAGGGATTTGAGGTGAAAAGGAAAGGGGACAAGGAATTTAATGCAATTATAAGGCTAGAAATGAATTATACGCCTGAGAAATTCAAACTTTCACCAGCTTTGACAGAAGTTCTTGGGATCGAGGTAGAAACCCGACCAAGGGTTATAGCTGCACTTTGGCACTATGTGAAGATTAGGAAGCTACAGATTCCAAGCGATCCTTCCTTCTTTATGTGTGATCCACCTCTTCGTAAAGTATTTGGGGAAGATAAGATGAAATTTTCCACAGTTTCTCAAAAGATCTCGCAACATTTAACTCCGCCGCAACCTATACATTTGGAGCATAGGATCAAGCTTTCTGGGAATAGCCCAACTGGGAATACTTGTTATGATGTGCTGGTTGACGTTCCTGTTTCACTGGAGAGGGAAATGTCTGCTTTCTTGGCAAATTTGGAGAAGCACAAGGAGATTGATGCTTGTGATGAGGCTATTTCTGGTGCTATAAAGAAGATCCATGAACACCGGCGGCGGCGGGCTTTCTTTCTTGGGTTTAGCCAGTCTCCTGCAGATTTTATCAATGCTTTGATTACTTCTCAGAGCAGGGATCTGAAGCTTGTTGCCGGAGATTCTAGTCAGAATGCAGAGAAAGAACGTCGGTCTGACTTCTACAATCAACCTTGGGTTGAAGACGCTGTTATTCGGTACCTGAATCGCAAGTCTACTACTGGAAGTGAGGCTCCCGGAAGCACGTAGATAGGGGATTACTGGATTTCTTGTGGGATGCATGATGTTCAATGTGTCTGCTTTTAGCTCCGATAACCTATTTCTATCTTGCTTTGGGATAACCTATCTCTATCTAACTTTTGTGTAGCTGGATATATGTTGGAATTGGATACTCTAGTCCAGGAGATTATGGTTAGTGGCTTGATGCTTGAAGTTTTATTGGCTTGTAGTACATTATTAGTTTGTTCATGCTCTATTCAAGAAGTAATGTCCGTCGAATGCTCAAGACTGGATTTCGAGAATATTTTCTTGGTTAGGTAGGATTTCTAGTTGGATGCATTTCATGCATATTCAGTACCGTCACAAAATGTTATTGTATTTCTGGATTTCTGGTTAGCAAACGACTGCAAATATATTTGTTAGACTAGTCTAGATGTATAACTGATGGTCTAATATGTACTACATTTCAAGCAATGGATATGTTTCATCTGTACTACATATCCATTTTGGTGCATAATTCTGTAATGTTTTGGTGGATGTGGCCTGTTTTTGTCTCATGTCTCCCTATCTCCATTTTCTTTTCATTGCTGGTGTTTTGGCATATCGGTTGATAACTTGTTCTGCCCAGGCTGAGAAAGGAGACCTGGTGCCCGGCAGCCAAATACCATACAGAAAATGAAACCATTTACCAAGTTCTGAGAGCTTGGATTTCTGCTTGAATCTATAGATTCTATACCACGAGCTGGTGGCCTTCACCGTCCTGTGGCTTTTGGTTGATTGAGTTGAACTTCAAATGAAGTCGAAATGAATCTCGGCAGTTCTCATGGGGTAAATTATCTTACCTCTTCCCTCCAAATTAATGAATCTTGGCCTAGCAACAGTTGCTGAATCGGGAGATCAGTTTTGAATGAATACTTTTTTCTTTGCCTCGTCGATGTGCGAAGATGAGTGTTGATGATGGTAGATTAGAATCGAGTTATGTAAAATCAAGAAAAAATTACTTACCATGGGAAGAAGATAGATGACTGAACTAAGCTAACTTCTGGTTTAAGTGGTTCTTTTGTTCTTATCATGCACGTAGAAATAAGAGCTGTGCTCGTGCATGAGTTCATGATTTACTAGTTCAAAACAAACAGGAAGTAAAATAAGGCTGCAAGATTCTTGCTACTTTATTTTTGCTCCTTACATTTCTGGAGGGGTGGTGAAAGTAGTATTATTAGTAGGTGTGATGTAAAGAAGTGTGGTGTGATATATTGTCCATATGTGTAATATGTCCATATGTAGTACTATGTAGTAAGGCGTAATGTAGTCCATATGTGCTTTCATAAAGGTCATGATGATGTTTGGCCATAATAATGTTTGTAATAGTCAAAGAGGCCATGATGGTGTATCGCATGTGTAATAGTAGTAGTCACGATGCCAGGCCTTGAATAACAAAGAAGATTCAAAAGCAAATTAATTCTATGCCAAGAATCATCTCAACGACGATAACGGAAGCGTTTCAAGTTAAAATATAGACGCAAAATGCCTCGTTCAAACGCGCACTTGAATCCCTTCTTGTGGGAGTGCTCCCACTCCTGGTTTACAATCCAGAACGCTACATCCTCGTACGGCGGCCCGGCCCGGCGCGAAAGCTTGTGATGCAAGTATCAGAACTGTCACCGTCATTCTCTATAGCATAAGAAGGCGCTTTTGTTTTGTCCGCAAGATCAGGGTAGAATATGTTGAACTTATACCATTGAACGGCCTTGGGCGGCGGGTTGTCGTGATCGTAGTGAGTCCGGTTGTATTTGTTCCACTCGTATCCGGTGTGGACACGGTTGGAGTACTACGGCTTCCTCGGGCAGTACTCATCACGCCACGAGTACATCGGTGAATCGAGGTTCGTTCGCTTCGTCACTCGAGCCACCAAAACCAGCATCACCTTCCTCCGTGGCTCCCTTTGCTTTATCCAAGTTATCTGCCTCGGACCTTGATCTTCGTCGATCAGAATCGGACTCCTCTTCTTTGCTTTCCCAGACCTGGAAACTCTGCCCGAGCGCATTCTCTGGCCAACAAAGCCCTTTCCTCCTCGCGACATGCTTTCTCAATAGCCCTCTCCTCCCTTCTCTGTTTCAAATTTTCAATCTCTGCCATCCTTTCTCTTTGCTGTTTCTTCTCGGATTTTACCGAATACTCCAGTTACTCCTACATTTGATCAAGTGGCACAACTACGCCTTGAGAAATAAGGCGATGCTCTAACTTCTTTCGCCATACGAAAACTTCATCAGTAGAGTAACGATAGGATGCCGCCTTCAGTTTCTTTGCAACTCTTTTGGCCAAGTACTCAGTCTCTATTCTATGTGGCATTCTTCTAATAAAATTCATTTTCGTTTTTTTTCCCTACACTTTTGAAATGTCAAAAGTTAAATATAAAAATTTAGAAAAAAAACTTTCAAACTTTCTTTTCATGCTCAAACATTCTCATTAAACTTTTACATATTTAATGTTACATCATAAATGAATAATGAGAGGTAAATAACATTAAATATAACAGAATTTTTTCTTGCAACAAAAAATAACTTTAAACATTACATAATTTTTTCTTGCTTCAGTGCATAGCACGGGTAGAACGTTTGTAGGTTTACATGTAGACATGGTGTAGTGTTTGTTATGTGATATTCGATATTTGTATATATACATGTATACAACATAAGATTAGAGAGGGAGAGAGAGAGAGAGCTTATTTCTGGATTCGGGGATCTGTTGTATGTCTCAACAATCAATGATCTATTGATTGCTGATATGGACGGCTTGGCCACTCTACATTACAGGGTTCCAGATTCCCAGGATCTCCGAATCCATTATATAGATATGATTTTGGGACATACAACAGATCCCCGAATCCAGAAATAAGCTCTCTCTCTTATTGGTTTGTGATGCAATTTTACGCACAAATCTTATTGGTTTGTGATGCAATTTAGAGACGCTTTCACGCTCGAACTCCTCGTCCACGTGCACTCTAGATGTGGGGTAGTGGGCCTAGTAGCTATGATTGGAAACTGGATAAGTATGGTGTAAGCATAAACTTTAGAAAAATGAGTGAACACTTAAAAAGAGACGGAATGAGAGACAAGATAAAACTGAAAATTGCCGAGCAAAAAAAAAGATAAAACTGAAAATTTATGACCCAAAGGAACAAACGTAAACAGCATATAGCATTTTAGCTTTCCGTTAAGCTTCACTCGTTCAACGTGTGGACTTACCGACAATATCTGACTAGTGAGGCTTGCTGTCACTTAGCTATTGGGTAAGGGTACCACGTAAGAGTGCCAGCGTGGTACCCTATTTGCAAGCAAAAATTTCTCAATTTCCCGGCGGCTATAATACCGTGTGCGTTGGTTGTAGTAATCCAGAGTCCATACCTATTTATTGTCTTCTTCCTGGCTCCGTGAATTCCGGGAGAGAGAGAGAGAGAGAGAGAGAGAGAGAGAGAGAGAGATTCTTAGAGAGATGGAGATGATGAGAGAGAGTAGTCGTGGGAGTGGAATGTCGAGTCCAGAGGCAAAATTGGGGATGCAAGTGGAGGATCTGTGGGACATGATATTAGAGCCACAACTAAGTCCTACTGAGAAGCTCAACGCCTGCTTCGAGAACATCCCCGTCTCTGCTTTTCCTCCCGCTCCTTCTTCTCAAGGTATCCTATATTTATACATATATAACAGATATAGGTATATGTGTGTGGAATTGATGTTGCTTTCGTTCAACTTTATTATTGTTTCGTTCGTAGAATTAGAAACGAGAACTTTCGTGGAATGGTAAGGTTGTGTAGTAAGTAAGGGTGATAGAAGGTGAGATGAAAGAGAATAGATTAATGTATTTTGGAGATTTGATTGTGTGGTAAATAATAGGAGTGATATGATTACGGTAGAGGGTAGCAGACCAAAATTGGCTTTAGAGGTAGTAGGCTAGTAGCTCTAAAAGAACTAGATTTCTAGGATATCATGGAACACGAATACACGATGTTTTCGACACAAGTCAACAGAGAGAACGGATTTATGTAACTGATGCCAATTGATTTGGAGTTAAGGCTCGGTTTGTAGCGAATTCACCGAGGAAGAATTTATGGGGGAAAACCGAAAATGTGATGTGAAATATGAAGATCACTTCAAATGCATTAGGGATTATGTAGATTTAATGACTGGTTGTATCAAGGATATGACTTGAGATCACCGGGGAGTGTGAGAGGACCGAGGGACTGATTAATTGGACACTGGTAGTTGTAATTTCACTGATGGTTTGTAAAAAAATAAAAAAATAGAAAAAGCAAAATTTCAGTGATAGTCCCGCACGCTTTTTGCGTGCGGATATGAGGTAGTGCTTACGGTTTGCAAATCTTCTATGCAGTTATTGAGATAAATTCAGATGCTAGCCTGGCTGAAGCGGTCCAGTTGATGTCCGAACACAAAGTTCTTAGTGCGCCAGTTGTGGATGTGGATGCGCCCAAGGATGCTAGTTGGATTGACAGATATATAGGTATTGTTGAGTTCGTGGGCATTGTCGTATGGATTCTGCATCAGGTTAGAACTCCATGATTACACCATTATAAGCATCGAGAATTTCTAATGTTATAATGCATATATGCTTTTTCTTGCTATAGATACGTGGTTGAAAGCCAAAGCCTTACTAAATTCTGACCATTGGTCATATTGCTTGAAAGTGGAGGGAAATTATGACCAAATTAACTTCCTTGCTTTTTTTTGGTACCAATTTGGTTGTGTGCCATTATTCTACTAACATTTCCGTTGCCAAAGTTTAGCTTCGATTGCTTCCTAAAATGGATTGGGAATGCACAGGGCAAGCATTACTGCTTGGACGGTGAGATAGTGAGCGGTAGAAGGGACGTTAAATTTATTTTCTGTCCTACAATATTTTTTTGAATAGTTTACATTCTCCTTCACCAATTGTGAAAGCATCTTCTCTACGCATTGACTGGTACCGTAGAACGGTTGAAAACTGAAGACTTATTCTGATTTTGGATCTTCCTTTGGGATTAGTTTACCCTTAGTTTACTAGGACAATATTCATCAGCGACTGGATGGGGAAGGGAGCTGTTAGGGAAATGCAGGTGTTTTTTCCTAGATTCGTTCTCGGTTAGTGGCTACACTATAAAAATTCTTCGTAGTTTATCTATCAACACAAACACGATTGGCTCTTGAGTGTAGATGTGTTCTGTTACTGTTTTTGTTCACAGAGATTTCTGAAAATAAGGTGGGTTTATGTATTTTACAGTCTGAAAAGGAAGATGGATCTGATGGCTTAGAGTTACCTAACGGTGAACCCGTGGCTAAAATTGGGCCTGCCGTTGCAGCTGCAGTTAGCGGAGTGTCTTCTCCTAGAAAACGTGGAAACTTAAGCCCTAGATCTGCCGCAATAATTTCTGGAAAGTTTTTTGAGGCCCTGACTTCTTCGGACTTCTATAGGAACACAAAGGTTTTATTTTCAACTTCTCTAGTCTAGAAAGTCCTTCTTCTTCTTTTTTGTTTCTGTAGTAACCACAACTTCTAGTTCATATACACTTCTTACAGACTCTTCATCAAATATACTATTTGAATTAACTTGTGAATACAGGTTCACGACATATCAGGGTCTTTCCGATGGGCACCATTTCTCGCTTTGCAGAAAGCTAACTCCTTTTTGACCATGCTTTTACTACTATCAAAGTACAGAATGAAGAGCATTCCCGTGGTGGACCCTGGGGAAGGGAAGATTGATAACATCATTACACAGTCTGCTGTTATCCACATGTTAGAGGAATGTTCTGGTCTTCATTGGTTTGAAAGCTGGGGCACTAAGAAACTTTCTGAACTTGGTCTTCCTTTGATGAAGCCCAGTCGTATCTTTAAGGTATGTGACTTTTTCAGTTAATGTGGTTTATATGGATGTCAGACTTCTAGTGCTTAGGCTTCATCGCTCGTGCTTCAGTTTCTTATAATTTTTCCTCCTAAGATTGAAAAGTAAAATAGCTTGAAACAAATAAATATAAGCATGTAAGTTAGAGTATATGATGATATGGACAGATGTGTTCATCGTTTCTTACTGCCCATACTAGATTTCTGTTCTCTACAGATTTTCTTTTTCCCACTTTTCTGTTGTTCTTATGGGACTCAAATGTGTGAGCCCTCCTATCCGCTTGAATTGCAAATTTCTCTCGACGGGTATGCGGTTGTGAGTTTATTCTTGCTCCAAACTATAGAATCACGTTTTGCAAGCGGAACTGTCTGAGCCAGTGGGCAAACTTTCCCGCAACTAAGGTTATAACTCCACAATCTAGCAGGATGCAAACTTCTTGTGAAATATCCCCAATCTGTTCTGATTCCCTCTGTAAAACCATTATGTGGTTGCCTTCTGGTGTACAATTTGGTGATTCCTCGTCACTTGTGTTGTCAAGTTCAATGAAACTCTGAAGTACTCTGTGTCAGGTTGAGGGGAGGGGAAAATAGAAAACTGTTCAAAGGCAGAGAGAAGACACGGTTGTTTTGATAACTGACCGCAGTACTTGGATGTCACTTCTGGGTAAATATGGCCAATCGTATTTTCTAATTACTTCTGGCAACAAGTTATCATTGTCGATGAGGTGCATTGGTAATCCCCGTTGATGAGGACTGCAAACTTGCATCATTTTTGTCACATCTCCCTCTAAGCTCTACTGTGATAAATGGTAACCGTAACCTTCAAAACAATAGGAAGGATAAATAGTTTACTGTGGAAGACATTAATATTGAGCTTTAACTTGCATTTGGCTACTCGATCTTTGTGTTTATGCTACCAAAGTTTGCTCGGGTGCCCTTATTCAGGCGGAATGATTGAAATTTAGTTCTAATGCAGTTTTTGCACTGCCTTGTATAATTTAGTGGTTTTCTTCAATGATTTCTTCTTGTTTTGCAGGTCTATGAGGATGAAACAGTACTGCAGGCATTTAAACTGATGAGAGAAAAGAGAGTTGGTGGGGTACCAGTGGTTGAAAGGGGTGGAAGGAAGGCAGTTGGTAACATTAGCATCAGAGATATCCAATTCCTTCTGACTGCCCCAGAGATCTACAAGAACTACAGGTTAGTAGGAGAACTTTTTTTTTTTTTTGGTAAATAGGTTAGTAGGAGAACTTCTTTTCATCTACAACCTTGTTTTTGCTTTTTGACCTGCTTCATTGTTGAGATTTTACGTAGGAGTATCAAATAAGACAGTTTGAGCCAGTGGCGGAGCCAGGATTTTGGCTCCGGGGGGGCTGGTTTAACAGACATATATTTTTTATCGGAACGTATACTTATTATATCATAAGGTTTTTTGCTTTCCAATTCATTACATTTGTATATTGAAATGATTCTTTAAGCTACTTTAACTATCACAAGCCTATTTTTTATCTATGAAAGAAATTGAGAAATGCGAATGTAAAATAACCGGGTTTTTTTATTAAATCGAACCAAAATTATTAAGATTTTTAGTAGCTATACGCGAATAATTTTAAAAAATATTCAAAATCAGGTATATACAAAAGTAAAATTTTAAAACTCGAACGCTTGGGGAGCTGTGGCCCGGCCCGCCGGGCCCCAACATAGCTCCGCCACTGGTTTGAGCTGATGTACATAAGAGAAGGCCCTAAACTTTTCTAAAATTGGACCCCCGGACCTTTATTTTCCTGCTGTAGTAATTACCTGATAGGTTACATCAGACATTTTAAGAGGCTGCATAGCATGTTCACTTTCGAGGTGTAAGAATTGAAGTTGGCTTGTTCATCTGAAAAGAATTGAAGTACCGCCCCTACAAAATTATGAGGAAATACAATATGCATAAGGGCTGCTCTCCGAATTTGATCAACCCCCTCCTATCCCTGATAGAATCCTAGCCGTAGAATTGTAGTTATTGAGGTTTGTTGACTTTGAAAACTATTGTTGGTCGTACATGACATGGCAATCACACTTGTAAAGGGTCTAGGGTGGACTTGTCCTTTCGCTCCTCAACTGTTAGGGTGAAATTACTTAAATTACTTGTACTCTGCTGGATTATTTTTTAAGTACGGCCAGCCCCACAAGTTTAGGAAATCCACACCTTGCTCCTTTTTTTGGTTTGTAGTCGATAAACACTTTACTCCCATTTGTCAGCCAAAAGACTATGTTTTAAAATTTAGAACTTACATGCAAAAATTATTCCCTTATGCTTGGAAATTGGAATCAATTAGTTTCGCTCTAAACTAATTCCATATTGTACCAAAACACACCGAACCAATATTGCGAGGGTGATGAATAGGCCGTAATAGGGAAGAAATTAATCGCTAATTATGCAAGTGGGCCAACTTTGCGATACTTCCTACAGTAATATTTTTAGAACAACAATTAGACAATGTAGCAATCTGCTTTCCCTGTAACTGTTAATTACCACTATTAGGCGATTCCATTAGCTCCCGAGTCACTTTTACAGTATGTTATTACAGATCTATCACGGCAAAGAATTTCCTGACGGCAGTTAGAAGCTACCTCGAGGAGCATAAAGAGCCATCACCATTATTGAACGGCATGGTGACGTGCAAAAGAGAGAACACAATAAAAGAAGTAATTGTGATGCTCAACTCCAAGAAGATCCATCGGATTTATGTCGTGGACGATGATGGGAATCTGGAGGGGGTGATCACTCTCAGAGACATAATCTCAAAGCTAGTACACGAGCCTCGGGGTTACTTTGGCGATTTCTTTGATGGTGTTTTGCCACTGCCAGAGAACAGCAGGGTTTGAAATAGTACCATAAGTTTTCGGTTCTCATGCCACTGATGACTGATGGACTCTTAGTTATTGACCTGTTTTTTTGTGTGTGATCTCTGTGACAGTTTAACTGGAGGCTGGTAGGAGGTGGTGTGTCACACAGGGAAAGAAGCTCTTTGTAATTGTTGTGAGAGAAACTCCTCCAGTGCGCGCCCTTTTGTAGATAAAATAAAATAATGGAAGTTCTCTTCTTGTGTGCCTCGTATATTTGATTTGTCTGAAACGTTGATGTACCGAGTCTTCTGTTTTCCAATGCAAAAGCCAGGTGAAAGTAGTCTCTATTTGCAAGGATTACTGCACCTTTTTCTTTTTTTACCACACCTGGACGGTTGGACCTCTGGAATGGGGATGCTGCCAAGCGGCCGATCCGGCCGTTCATCTCGGCACAGAAGACGCGGATTGAATTTGAGCGCATACAGATATGAATCATCCATTGTTCGGTCAAAATTCGATCTGTCGATTGCCGAGATGAACGACTGAATGCCGCTCTGCACCCCCACTTCGCATGGGTGCTTGGCATCATCCACAGGCTCTGGACTTCTATGGGAAAAGTTAGTATTATCAAATACGGAGTATTTAATTTTACTATTACAGTATTTATAGGAAAAGTGATTAGAGTGGAATGTCAAAGAAATATGAATCGTGAAAAATAAAGACAAAATATTTAATGGATATTAAATGTGTAATTATTAGTGAACAGTTTTAATCTAAAAGGTTTGTCTATTCAAGTTAAATGAATAAATGTGACCATTGAATTTAAATGCAAAAGATTGAGTCTCTATTAAGATTAAATGAATAGACATGACCATACTAAAAGGTGTGACTATGAAGGTAAAATAAATAGACATGACTATTGGATCTAATCAAAGAGGTGTAATCTGTGACCAACGGTCACGAGATTTGATCATGTTTTCCTCTATCATGGTTGTACCTCTTTTGTGGTGACCACATGTACTAGAATACACCCATAAGATAAAGAAGAACGAAAAACAAGAATTTCTGACAGATGAAAGATGAACAATATCATGAAGTGAAAAGGCAAATCCATTTCAATGCTTTCCT
>JAOTQK010050854.1:0-14255 GCA_025642025.1 Rhododendron ferrugineum | reverse complement strand
GGGCTCTTCTCTTTGGCCCCATATCTACCTCCATCTTCTCATATATATATATATATATATATATATATATATATATAGCCCCCTTTGTTACACCTTCAAAAGGTTCCATGTCTCTTTAAAAGATTACACAAATCCTAACCCTAATTCCAAAGCTTCCAAGAACATAGCTTGTTCTTCCTCCCCCGTCACTCCACTCAAACAACCTCAACTCAACTCAAAGCTCAAACATCTTTTCAAACCTCAAAAATCAAATGTATAACTTACCTACTGTCTTTCTGTTATGATCCCTGAAGGGGGCTGGCAGAGTCAAGGCTGGTAATCAATACCATGCCCTAGCCCTAAACCTGGCAAGGTTTCAAAATCGTGTGTGGTTACAACTGGCGCACGCTAGTCTGTAGCACGCGTACGTCAGTCATGGCTGTATGCGCAGTACTGGCGTGGGGATTAGTGTCTAACTGTTTTATGTCTTTCTTTCCATATATCACACTGTGATTATGTTAATAACCTGTTTACTGCTTTCCTTAGTAAAAAATGCTAGCTGTATTTCCATATGCATATCTGCTGCTATGGAGTACCCCTGGGAGCTTTCTGGATATGTCCTAGAACCCAAAAACATGTAAACAAAGCACTGGTTATGTGGCTCTGACCCGCGTGCACCTGTAGAGTACCTACGTACATAGGTTTTTCTTCGACCAATGGCTGGCCTTGCATGGGTAGCTAGGCCTTTGGTCTCTGTTTTTATCCCCACACTGTTTATGGGGTGTTTTGTTAGTTTGTAGGGCTTTTCAGCCTTTAAACTATGTAGTGTAAATACTATAAATTGCTTAGTTTGTCCTGGGTGTGCACTGGTCCTTCTAGAGCCCAGAGGGTTGAGAATAAAAGCTGTGGGCTTAGGCTTACTGGCGCACGCAGGTGTTGTAGTAGTGTGCGTAGGTTCTGTCGGCATGCAGTGACTTGATCAGTGCATACTGGTTTCTTCCTGTGCACGACACTCCAAGACAGGGCCTTCCAGTCTGTTTAAACTCCCACAGGAGTCTGTTTTCATCCTATACTAACTGTTTCAATAAACGAGCATGCTGTCTATCACATCCTACAAACTGTTACAGTTTTAAATCCCCATTTAACTATTTCCGCCGTCCTAATTGGCTAAAAATTGATTAATCAAACAGAATCACAGATGTTTTTGCAAATGCCTAAGTAGAGACCGATCTCCGGATTGGGCGAGAGTGGTGCCTTAAAACCCTTCCCCTCTCATAACCTGGCTCCCAAACCCAGATATGGTTATGACGGACTGGTGCCTTCAATTTTTCAAATCAAACAGCACGGCAAGTGCTTCAAAATACGGTTCCTTGGGTGTCGGACCTTCAAACCTGAGTGGCGACTCTGTATTCCGAGAGCTTGCCCCATCCGCTCGGTCTCCCTCGATCCGGGCCCTTGCTTTGGAAACCGAAATTTCCAAGGGCATGCTGCCCACAATTGCTTATCTCCACAGGTGACGATTGACATAGCGCAGGAATGGCTAAATGCTTTTCAGAGCGCGGAGGCCTTAGTTCGAAGGCAGCGTCGTCGAATCCTCGAGGTATGATTTTCCCATATATTCCTTTGCTTTGTATCCTTTCTTGAATCTGAGCACTTGTATCCTTTTTCTGCAGCTCGAGGCTGAACGAGCTCCTGCCGCTAGTGGGGAGGATGTGGGAAATAGTGAGCAATCCCTGTCTTCATCTCAGAGACCGTCTCGGAGGCTCCATCACGACTAGGCCTAGGATTTCTTTTCTTGTTCATATATAGTTAGGAGCAAAAGATAGGCAGAAATATGTTTATGGAGCGAAAGTAACCACGGTACGATGATTTTGTAATCAAACTTTTGTTTATGAAATGAGAATGCTTTTTATGCCCGAGATGCCTTGAGATTGCATGTGATAATTGGAACATGGCCATTAAAATTGGTTTGTATGCTGTTTTTGGATAAACAATGAGAGTTGCCAATCTTGAAAATAGTTTTACAACAAACTGTTGTGAAGCGGAGTACTGGCCGCAGGATCAATAGCACGGCTGAGGAATCGATGTGTATTTGATATCTTGGCCAAAAAATCAATCCTTCGACCGTTACTTCCATTTTCTAATGGAAGCCAGATTTTGTTTTAGCCAAGTGGTATCCTTTTTTCTCTTCCTTCTTATGCTCTTTATCCAGTTCATGCCCTTCATTTGCTTTCGCCATGTTCCATAGTCTCATTTGCCAAATTCAGGAATTTTTGAGACATCCTACCTATTGTATCAACGACCTTCAAGAGAGGGGATGAACGATAATTCTCGTTTCTTTTGTTGTTGCCAATTCCTCGTGAAAAGCATACTCATCTTTTTCAAGCTCAATACGCAAAGTTAGCTATACCTATCACTTAGTACAAACCCCTTGATATTTTTCCTTCTCTCCACATGTTTGGGCCGCATCGCAATGAGAGATTGCCTACGTATCCCAATTAGGGAATCAGGCCTTTTACGTAGTTCTAAAATCACAACCTTTAGGGTTGGGTTTCCACTCTTGGTTTTTCTCCTCACATGCTCTAAATTTTGCCTAGGTTACCTAATGGAGGTTGAGTCCCTAGCAAGCTTTTCTTCAAACGCCTTAACTTTTGCCTAGGCTGCGTTTTTGCAGTTTCTTGTCCTAGCAGGCTTTGCTCTTACTTTTGCTTGGGTTTTTTGGTCACCCAATGAGCATCTCTCACAAGAGGGCTTCTGTATTTTGGAGAGGAATTTGGCGGATATATTTTTCTAAATCTCCTCAATGTTTGTACTTCCGTAATGGGCAAGCTAATTCTAAGTGTTCTTGCGGAGATATCGCCTTCTTTCTAAGTTTTGACAAAAACCTAGTTCTTAAGAAACCAAAGTTCATCCCTACTTCCCCTTTTGTCAGTGACACAAAGGACTTGATTCTTAAAGTTTCCTTTCCTTGGCAAAGAGACTGTAGTACATGGCAATTGTAATTTTAGGAACCAAATCACTGGATAAGCGTAATTCAAAAGATAAAACAGGAATTCATTTAGCAGAAATAAAATGCCCAAACAGGGGCCCTAAACATGACCTAGCTTGATTTAGAAAATAAAAGTAATATTTATCGTTTTTCTGCCATGGTATGACTTCTTAGCTACTGCGGCATCTCGGGGCTATCTTTTTTTTCCTTGTCTTTCACAGTTTTATACTCTTTTCCACCCTCTTCTTCGCCAAACAAAGCCTTTGAACTGAATCAATCTTCAAAGCTTGCACAGTGACTACTTCCTCGAGACATGACCAATCCCCAAATGGAAATATCAGCCTGGGTTTTCACCCTATCCCCTTCATACTCCAACTCTTGACTTTCCTCTTCCTCCTCCTTTTTGATTCTGCATACGTAAGGGAGATCAGCCACTTCTACTTGTTTAAACAGTGTTGCCAAGAAGATCCCGTCAAGCAGATCGTCGTATTCTCTTTCCATTTCATCAAAGTCACTTTCCCTCGTTCTATATGGATCTGTGCATATGAAACCTTAATCCTCTTCTTCCTCTACCCATTGGCTGTAGTCGCATTCTTCGTAGGGATTGACCCTTGGTTGCATTTGGAACTGCTTTTCTTCTTCTATGAGATTGATCGTTTCGCAGACAATGGGAGGCGTTGGAATTTTTGGGCGATTGATGGGTACCACTATTGGAGCAGGCTCAAAGCGGGCATGTCTTCTCACCATGATGACCCTCTCCTTTTCCTTCTTCCTATTCTCAAACTAGATACGCAGCCATTCATCATCCTCTACAAATGGAATATCTAGATCCTCCAAATTGTGTTTTGCCTAGGAATGCTCTTCCCATTTCTTTAGGCTTTCCTCCTTTGCTTGCTCCTCTTCATCACTTTTGTCAGACATGTCGGGATTGATCACTTCTGATTGATCGGACTCGCTATTTTTCTCTTCCTCCATCATGAAACACTCATCCTCTTCCGGGAAAGTCAAAGTTGGCTTGGCTTGGGTAATTTGGACAATGTACTGGTTAGGGTTGTATATGGAGTTATGAGATAAGTTTATTAGATTGATACTTCGAGGTGGTGGTTCAGCATTGTGAGTAGAGAGCGGGTTGGCTTGTGCATCAGGTTTGGGTGGCTTTATGGTTCGGCTATCAATGAGGTCTTGGATGTCATGGCAAAGGCGCATGCAATGGTCTGTCTCATGCCCAGGGTGTTAATGGTAAGCACACTGCTTGTTGGGGTCATGGTTTGGGCCGTAAGGTGGCTGAGGAGGTGGTTTGTTCAAGGGTTTTAGATACCCTTGACGGTTTAGAATGGTCAAGGCTTGAGACAAGGTCATGTAGAAAGGGTCCCAGTTGCGACAAGGGCGATTTGAGTTTTGGGAATGTAGACACCCCAATTTGGCCTAACGATTATTTCAAGTCCCACCTTGGGGACCATCCCGATGATGAATGGATACAGTGATTATTGATTGACTTATCGAGAACCCATGGACTTTTGGTGAGTACTTTTAGCCACTTAGAGAACCCAATTCAGAGCCATATAGCCTTTCAGACATAAATATAGAATCCTAGGAGAATCCATCTGTCAGCCGCGAGATCCATCTCATGGCCTCAACTTCATTCTTTCACCCTTGAAACATGTTGCTTGAAAATCTCCCTGAGAGATTGATTCCTCGGCAGCCAGATCTATTCTTTGGCCACCAGATCGTCCTTTTTCCAGATTCTGGAATGTTCTGTCAATCGTTTAATCTGATGCTCAAAACCCTAGCAGCCAAATTCCGATTCTTTTGGGCTACGAAAGGAGATTATGAAAAGAGATCTTGTGCATATATACTTCCTATAAATTCGTGCACCATGATTGGTTGGACTGAGTCACCAATTACCTATATAAAGGGGCCGTTGGGTTCCAAAATGAAGAACACAATTCACTCTCAATAGCCACGAAATTCTACAGAAATACTCTGTCATACTCCCTCTACAAAAGCCCTAATCTCCTGAAGGCAGTCGCAATCCGACGATCAAACCCCCAAAGTACAAACCTTAACCCTTGGGTCTTCGAGAAGCAAATCAGTCAATCACCCTCAATCCAAAGCAATCAAGCAACTAAGGGATCAAGGTTGTGAGGCCCAGGGGCCTATGGTTTGATCTTTTTCATGTTTTTATACTGTAATCGTAGTATTTTGATTTCCTATTAATCATTTGGTCTAGGGTGAGGAAGAACATCGACTGGGACATCAATCCCTCAGTCGATACATTGATCGAGTGGGATTCCTCGGCCATGACATCCATTCACCGACCGAGTGATCTATTTGTTGGGATGGCCTGTTTGTTTCTTGCTTATTTCTGATGCATGTTTCAACTACTGTCATGGCTCACCATTAACTGTTTAAAGGCTAATAAAATAGATTACATGTTTAGAATTCAATAAAGCAAGTATATATGATATGTCGAGTGATTATGGGCCAGTCTCACGACTGGGCAAAGAGGGGTGCTTAACACCTTCCCTTATTGTACTCTTGGCTCCCGTACCTAGAATCTCTATTTGTCTTTCCTAGTTTTATAAACTAGGTGGCAACTCTATTTTGATGATAACCGTTATCGTGTGGCGATGTTCCTAGCCATGGGAATATCCATGATCTTAGTTTATGAAGTGGAACCAAACAAACATGATCAATCTGTATGGCGATGCCCCGTTTGAAAGGTGTCTATAGTTTTTGGTGACTCTACTGGGGACTTGAGAGCCATAACCAGAAAATTCAACATAAGATTAATACTTGCTTTATCGAATTCTTTTATCATATGCATCGAGCAGGCAACCTCATTGAGTTCAGCTAATATCCCAGCATGTCACGGGCTATGTTAGGGGTTCCAGCAAACTCCACCGTCACTTGTACCTAGAGGTATATCAAAAAAGGAATCACCCGATCGCCGCCTATGATGGGCTGGTGAAAGGACTGGTGCCCTTTTGACAAAGGAGCACCCTTAAGACTACCCAAACCTTACATGTGTTAAAGAGCCATAGAACTTATCAAAATAAGACAGGAACCCGCAGGTTAAGAAATTTTCTTGCATTTAACTTTGAAGTTCTTCCTCACACCTTGTATAAATTGTCGTTGTAATAATATTTCTTTCTATGCAGAAGGGTTGGGATTTTCAGCCCAAATCCTAACCCTATATAGCCAAGAACTAACCTGCATGTATTTTACTTTTAAAGCAGGCACGATAGGTAAACCAAGAAAGCAACCACAGCCAGTTTTATACTCTTACAACACCCGAAGCCACGCCAAACAGAAGTCTTTGCAGTCATCCCATCTGTCATCCTCACCTGCCAAAACACCTTCAGCACAAAGGTCTCAATCACTTCCTGGGTCTTCACGGTCATCCTCTCAGCAAACCCAATTATCTACCAATCCCCAAGCTTCACCAAGCTATCCTCCCACTCCCATCTAAAAAATGGCAGACAACAACGCCACTATTGCCGATCTCCAAGCTCAAATCATTATTTTGCTAGTCGAGAAAGCAGCAAGAGATGCTGAGGATGAAGAAGACAAGGAAGAAGATGAGAATCCTCTTAAAGCGGTAACAATAGAAAGTCCCGAATTGGCCAAACAAGTCAAAGAGATCAAATATGCCTTGGCCCGTTCACAAGGGGACCAAATTCTGGACTTTGAAGGACTTTGCCTTTTTCCAGATTCTCAACTGCCTGAAAAGTTCAAGATGCCAAACATTGAGAAGTTCAATGGAACTGGTAATCCTACCAGACAAGTTATCAAAACCCTGAAGCCAATGGGCTTGAATGATGAACTCATTGCTCAATTATTCCAAAGGACTCTCACTGGAAGCGCTCTTGATTGGTTCCTCACTCTGGAATTTGTGCATTATCATACTTGGCCAGAAATTGCCAATGCTTTTGTCAAGCAGTATGCATACAATGTCCAGATTGAGCTAACCACTTGAGATTTGGAAATGACCAAGCAAGAGCCAAACGAAGACTTTGCTACCTTCATGGCTAGATGGAGAGAAAAAGCCGCCAAGATGAAGAACCGCCCCACTGAAGAAGATCAAGTGAGGATAGTTGTCAAGAATCTGCAATCCAAGTATCTCAAGCATATCTACACTTAGGCTATCACCGATTTCAAACGCCTACATGCTACTGGGTTACACAGATTGAAGAAGGAATCAAGCTAGGACTCATTGGGAAAGAAGAAGCTCCACCACCCAAGAAAACCTTTCCAACCCGTATATCTCATGCCTTCATAAACACCCTAGACCCAGCCTTACCACAAGACCCTTTCCAAGCCAGCCCTTCCTGAAACTCAAATCGACCCCACCGCAACTTTAACCCTCTCTACATGACTCTTTCCCAAGCCTTAACCATTCTAAGCCGTCAAGGGCATCTCAAACCCTTGAACAAACCACCTCCTCAGCCACCTTATGGCCCAAACCATGACCCCAACAAACAGTGCGCCTACCATCAACACCATGGGCATGAGACAGACAGCTGCATGCATCTTTGCCATGACATTCAAGACCTCATTGATAATCGAGCCATAAAACCTCCAAAACCTAATGTGCAAACCAACCCACTCCCCATTCATAATGCTGAACCACCACCCCAAAATATCAATCTAATAAACCTATCTCACAACCTTGCATACAACCCAAGCCAATACATTACCCAACTTACCCAAGCCAAGCCAACCCTAACCTTCCCAGAGGAGGATGGGTGTTTTCATGATGGAGGAAGAAGAAAATAGAAAATTTGTTCAGTCAGAAGTGATCAATCCCGACATGTCTGACAAAAGCGACGGAGATGAACAAGCAAAAGAGGAAAGGCTAAAGAAATGGGAAGAACATTCATGGGCGAAACACAATCTGGAGGATCCAAACATTCCGTTTGTAGAGGATGATGAATGGTTGCGTATTTGGTTTGAGAATAGGAAGAAGGAAAAGGAGAGGGTAATCATGATAACAAGGCATGCCCGCTTTGAGCTTGCTCAAATAGAGGTGCCTATCAATCGCCTGAAAATTCCAACGCCTCCCATTGTCTGCGAAACAATCAACCTTATAGAAGAAGTGGAGGAGTTCCAAATGCAACCATGGGTCAATCCCTATGAAGAATGCGACTACAATCAATGGGTAGAGGAAGAAGAGGATCTAGATTTCATATGCATAGACTAGAACAGGGGAAAGTGACTTTGACGAAATGGAAGGAGAATACGATGATTTGCTTGATGGAATCTCTCTAGCATCACTATTTGACCAAATAAAAATAGCTAATCTCCCTTATGGCTTCACAATTAAGGAGGAAGAGGTGATGAAAACCTAGACTGATATTTCCATTTGGGGAATGCTCATGTCTCAAAGAGGTAACCACTATGCAAGCTTTGAAGATGGATCCAGTTTAAAGGATCTATTTGGCAAAGAAGAGCGTGGGAAAGTGTATAAAACTGTGAAAGGCAAAAGAAAAGAGGATAGCCCCAAAGTGCTGCAATAGCTGAAAAGTCATGACATGGCAAAAAGCAATAAAACATTACTTTTGTTTTCTAAATCAAGCTAGGACATGTTTTGGGCCCCTATTTGGGCATTTTATTTCTGCTAAATGAATTCTTGTTTTATCATCTAAACTATGCTTATCCAATGATTTGGTTCCTAAGTTGCAATTACCATATACTATAGTCTCTTTGCTAAACAAGAAAAACTTTAAGAAAATCAAGTTCTTTGTGTCGCTGACAAAAGGGAAAAGAAGGGATGAACTTTGGTTGCTTAAGAAACTAGGTTTTTGTCAAAATTTAGAAAGAAGACGCTATCTCCGCGAGAACACTTAGAGTTAGCTTGCCCATTATGAAGGTACAAACACAAAGGAAATTCAAAAGAAAATATCTCCACCAAATTCTTCTCTAGAATGTAGAAAACCTCTTGTGAGAAACGCTCGTTGGGTAACCCAAAAACCCAGGCAAAAGTAAGAGCAAAGCCTGCTAGGACAAGAAACTACAAAAGCAGCCTAGGCAAAAGTTAAGGCATTTGAAGAAAAGCTCGCTAGGGACTCAACCTTCATTAGGTAACCTAGGCAAAATCAAAGCATGTGAGGAGAAAAACCAAGAGTGGAAAACCGACCCCAAAGGTTGTTATTTTGGAACTACGTAAAAGGCCTGATTCCCTGACTGGGATATATAGGCAATCTCACTTTGAGATGCGGCCCAAACATATGGAGAGAAGATATCAACAGATTTGTACTCAATGATAGGCATAGCTAACCCTGCGTATTGAGCTCACAAAAGAAGTATGCTTTTCTCAAGGAATTGACAACAACAAAAGACACGAGAATTATCGTTCATCCCTCCTAACCAAAAAGTCATTGATGCAACAGGCAGGATGCCTCATAAATTCTCAAATTTGGCAATGAGACTACGGAACATGGCAAAAGCAAAAGGCATAAGTCAAAATCAAGCATGAGAAGGAAGAAAAAGGAGGATACCACTTGGCTAAAACAAAATCTAGCTTCTTTTAGAAAACAGGAGTAACGGCCGAAGAATTAATATATCGGCCGAAACATCGATTCCTTAGTTGTGTTATCAATTCCTCGGCCAGTATTTTGTTTAACACAGATTGCTGTAAACAACAGATACTTGTTCAAAACAATTTCAAAAGCCATGTTCTGACTTTTACGTGCAATCTCAAGACATTTAGGGGCACAAAAAGCATTTCTCATTTCATGAACAAAAGCTTGATTACAAAATTATCACTGTGATTGCTTTCACTATACAAATATAGTTTCTACCTGTCTTTTTGCTAACAATGAACATGAAAGAAAAAGGAAAAATCTAAGGCTAGTCATGGCGGCATCTCTGAGACGGTCTCTGAGATGAAGACGGGGATTGCTCACTAGTTCCCACATCCTCCCTACTAGCAGCAGGAGCTCGTTCAGCTTCAAGCTCCAGAAAAAGGATACAAGCGCTCAGATTCAAGAAAGAATACAAAGCAAAGGAATAAATGGAAAAACCATACCTTGAGGATTCAACGACGCTGCCTCCGAACTAAAGCCTCCGCACTCAGATAAGCATGAAGCCATTCCTACACTATCTCAGCGGGTACCTGTGGGATAATCAAATATTACAACACAGGACACAATGATGAAGCAAGAAGAAGCTAGAAATGAGACAGTACCTGCGAAGCTCTGACTGGCAGCATATAAAGCTAAGTTGAGCAAGGAGTAAGCGCCAAGCGCTCCTCCTCTCCATCAGCAGAGTGGAAGGAGACGAAGGAAGGGGCCCGTGGCCAAACAAGAGCAGCCGAGGAAACAGCAGGCAGAGCTAGGAAAAGGCGACAATACTCCACATAGTTTCCCGCTTAAAGAAGCAAGCCCGCCCAGTCTCTAATCCGAGCATCCCTCAAGTCTTCCTTGGACATTGAGGAAGTAGATCTCATCGACGTCGAAGGTGGAGGAGGAATAAACTGAAGAGCCTCAGTGCGTGGACGCCACTAGCTAGCCACCCGATCGCCCAGATACCAAACTCGACTAAAAGGGCCCTCAAGCAAACTACGAGTATGGTCCAGAACTCTAAAGCGCGCAAGAGGGGTATCCTCTGGAATGACACCCCAAGGGTCAAACCGTACCTGCAAACAGGGATAAATCAGCCACAACACAAGGATATAGAAATCTAAAGACAAGGAATACAAGGAGAAAAGAGCGATACCTGATCAACCGTCAACCGGTCCCAAACTTGCCACCACTCAGGAAGGCCCAGAACAGGTGACCGCGGCTTCCGTTGCCCCACCAACCATTGCCCATAGTGAGGAAAATAGTTCTCATCCTCATATTTGGTGTCAGTTGGAAATTGAAGGAGATGCTCGAAAGTCCAGAGCTAAAAAATGGATTAGCAAACAGATTCAACACCAGGAAAAATCAAAATGAGAAAGGAGGAGAAGGAGAAGGAGAAGGAGAAGGAGAAGGAGAAGGAAGAGGGTATACATCAAGTACTCGGTAATGACCGCTAAGGATGGGACTCTTGTCCCGTGAACAAACTCCAAGATTACCATACAAGGTGGCCAAAGTAGATGCCCCCCAATCAAATTCCCAAACAGCTTGTGCAACAATCTATCCTTGTTGATGAACAATGTTTGCCCCAGGAGTGTGGGCAGCGTGCCCTGAGAAAAAGGATTTCGTTCCTTTCTCTCGGATCGAGGGAGCACGAGCGGGGAAGCAAGCGCTCGGAATACAGAATTGCCACTCGGGTTTGAAGGTCCGACACCCAAGGAACTATATTCGAAGCACCTGTTGCATAGTTTGATTTGAAAAAGTTAAGGCACCAGTCCGTCATAACGATATCTGGGTTCAGGAGCCAGGTTACGAGAGGGGAAGGGTTTTATGGCACCCCTCTCGCCCAATCCGGAGATCGGTCTCTACTTAAGCATTTTGAAAATACTGTGATTCTTCTTTTATTAATCAATTTTTAGCCAACTAGGGTGGGGGAACAGTTAATCGGGGATAAAACTGTAACACTTTGCCGGATGTGATTGACAGCATGCTTGCTTATTGAAACAGTTAGAATAGGATGAAAACAGACTGTTGTGGGAGATTAAACAGACTGGAAAGCCCTTGTCTTGGAGTGCCGTGCGCAGGAATAAACCAGCATGCACTGATCAAGTCACTGCATGCTGATCACACCTGCGCGCGCCACTATGAGACCTGCGCGCACCAGTAAGCCTAAGCCCACAGCTCTTATTTCCAACCCTCTAGGCTCTAGAAGGACAAGTGCACACCCAGGACAAACCAAGCAGTTGATATAGCATTTAAACTACACAGTTTAATGGCTGAAAAAGCCCTATAAATTAACAAAACACCCCATAAATAGTGTGGGGACAAAACAGTGGCCTAAGGCCAAGTTGCTAAAGCAAAGACCACTCACTGGCCAAGGACTGACCGGCGCGCGCGTATTGCGCCATGGCGCGCGCGAGTATGAGTCAACCTTCCAGTGTTTGGTTTTGCTCATTCTGGGTTCTAGGACAAGTCCAGAAAGATCCCAGGGGTACTCCACAGCAGGAGATATACAAATTGAACTAAAACTAGCAGTTCTAACAAAAGAAAGCAGTAAACTAGTTGTTAGTATGCTTGCAGTGGTGAATATGGAAAGAAATGCATAAAAATAGCGAGACACCAATCCCCACGCCGACATGCCTGCGCGCATTGCGCCCTGGCGCACGCTGGTTCTTACCACTACGGTTTTTGAAACCTTGCTAGCTTTTGGGCTAGGACGGGTATTGATTACCAGCCTTGACCCTGTCAGCCCCCCTCAGGGATCCAAATAGGAAAGCAGTAGGTATGCTATACCTTTGGTTTTGGGTTTGAAATAGTATTTGAGCTTTGATGTTTGAAGGCTTGATTGAGGGGTTGGATGTTTGATGATTGAAGAACAAGGTGGTTATGCTTGATTGAGGTGTGAAAATGGTTGTAGGATTTGTAATCCTTTTAAAAAACTTGAACCCTTTTAATGGAAGAACCATGGGGGTATTTATAGGGAGAAAGGTGGTAGGTATGGAGCTGCAAAGAGAGGAGCTCAGCCAGTCCACGAGGCTAGCTGAGGTTGCTTGGTGGTTAAGCTTACCAACCCATAAAGGTGATGGGGACAGGTTTGGCCGGCGCGCGTGTGTTTTGCCCCGGCACGGGTGTGTTGTGCCCCGGCGCGCGCGTGCCATACCAACACGTGCGTGGGTCAATGGTCAAGCTTTGACTATTGACCACCACCTGTCCGTTTGACCCGCGCGCGCTGGTTCTCAACCAATGCGTGCTAGTTGGGTTTTTGTCTTTTTGAAGTGGCTTTGGCTAGGTTAGGTTCAAGGGTTTTGCATACACTCAAAGCTCAAACACTCAACATTCCCGGGGTGTTCTTGATCCGTTTCATCATCGGGGAATCAAATACCGTAAGTAAACTAATCTGGAAGCTCAGATTGGGCTGTATACAGTAGCCCCTCTTTGACGGCACTTTGAGCACCATTGACTTGGTGCAAGTAACGTCAAAGATATCTAGACACCCCTCAAGGCAATCTAGAGCAGAACATACTTGCAAAGCAGACATGCAAACTTAAGGAACCTGATCGGTTGAACAGACGGATGAACCATCGCTGGGGATGAAAGTAGAAGTGGACGATTGAATCGCCGCTTGTTGATTGAATTTGGACAGAATAGGTTGTCGTTGCAGACATGGACGAGGCACACCGTCGTTGCTGGGGATCAAGCTATCCTTGGCACAAAGTATTCCAACAAACACTGGTAGGTCGTGTCAGGCAGGTTGAATTCCATCCATTGGGAATCAGAGCCAATCTCCTTATCAAAGAACATCTGAGATAGAGCAACAAGCTTGCTGGAAGATGCACTTGCGGCTAGAGTGAGGCAGAGGTGGTTGTTCGGGAAAGGCGAAGGCTGACTCTCCTGGGGAACAATCAGTGGCGGATGAACGGACCATCAGACGATAATCTGATCGTCGTTGGGGACGTTGTTGAATTGGATGGGTAGATCATTATACAAAATGATCAAGCCGTTGAGAAATTGGACAGGACCGACTCTCATTGATGGAGACGGGTAGATCAGTGTGCTGAAAGATTGAGCCTTTGAGAAATTTGACAGGATCGGTTGTCATTGATGGAGACGGGGAGATCAGTTTGCAGAAAGATCAAGCCGTTGAGAAGTTAGAAAGGACCGGCTGTCGTTGATGGAGACGGGGAGATCAGTGTGCAGAAAGATCATGCAGTTAAGAAGTTTGATAGGACCGGTTGTCGTTGATGATATGGCTCACCATCGGTGAAGGGCTGAAACGGATGATACGGCTGACCGTCGTTGAATTGGACGGGCAGATCACTATACAAAGTGATCTAGCCGTTGAGAAATTTGACAGGACCGGCTGTCGTTGATTTGAAAGGGCGGATCACTATACAAAGTGATCGAGCCATTGAAAAATCGGACAGGACCGGCTATCGTTAATGGAAAGGGCGGATCACTATATAAAGTGATTGAGCCATTGGAAGTTGTAGGGCATTCGGGGCCCCCGGGCTCTGGTAAACCGTGCCGAATCGCCAAAACGCTCCAATGAGGCTTATCCCACATCGATGCAAATGAGAATGCTAGAAATTGATTAAGAAGAAGAAGAATCACAAAATTGCAAAATGCCTTTTCAAATTTGGCTCACTTTAAGTAAGTGCAGAAAAACGAAAGAAGCCTTGAACAACACAAGAACACAACGGCTACTTTGTACCTCTCGCTGGAACCCT
>JAOTQK010050853.1:0-32681 GCA_025642025.1 Rhododendron ferrugineum | reverse complement strand
TAATTCTATCACTTTGACCCCAAATAAACTAAATCTAATAAATCCCTCATTTTCCTTCTATTTCTAATATTAATAAACCTTTAAATAATTTTTGAAATTACGGGTCCTTACAAAATTAGGTGTAAATTAGTAGAACATGTTAAGTTTCTAGCTAGCATTTAGACATTTTTGGTCTGAATTGAATAGGTTAATATATAAGTTAAATTTAGCATATAATAAAAGGTTAGCCAACCAAAAGTAGACTATTCAAATTACTTAATGGATGATTTACTAAAAATATCTTTTCTTAATAAATCATCAAGACTTTTATTGCAATATTGTTTTTGCCAACAAAATTTTACAAACAATTAATTTTTATTTATTACTTGTGGACCATCCAAACGAAATAAATTTAATAGAAATAACCAAGAAATTAGTTCAATATGAAAAGTTTGTATTTGATTCAAATATAGATTTTTTTTAAATGCCAAATATAGACCTATTGCGGATTTTAAAAAAACTATTGGCATTTACTAACAATTAACAAAAATAATTTATTGGCTAATTGGCATTCAAATTTCAAAACCATCCGCAATTAATGATATCTTTGCAAACTCTCTCTCTCAACCCCATACGGCCATACACCACCATAGACGAAACAAACAAACGGATCCCTAAAAATAAGGAAATAAAAGTGCAGTGGGGACCGCACGTGGGGATCCCAACGGTGCATATTTCTGTGCGTAGTTCTCCTGCTTCGCTCATTCTTCCAACTCTCTCGCTCTCTCTCTCTCTCTCTCTCTCTCTCTCTCAAAATACAGAGCATTGAAGCTCCATTGATTCCTTCTCTCTCCATCGATTCCTCCAAGGCTTTCTCACCGTACCACCACATTGACGCTCCCCCCGCCGCATTCGAGATCGCTCGTTTTTGCCGTCTCCATTAACGGCCTCTCTAGCTCCTCTCTTCGCCAGTTTCCGTTAACTCGTTTCTCTTCGCCTTCCTCGTCGTCGTCGTACTACTTGAATGGCTGGATACCCACAATGGCCACTCCCACTCCCACACCCACACCCGAAACCCCTCACAGACGAAACCCCCTCCTCTCTCCCTCTCCCATGGAAACGAATACTCCAAACTTCCATCCACCACATCTGCTAATGGCGGCGATGCATCCTCCATCCGCGCCACCGGCGGCGAGGCCGGCGCTGCGAGTTCGCTCGCCTTGGCCAAGGACTGGAAGGGTTAAGCATAATGGAGCGGATTTGCAGTCAAGTTTCAATTTAAATAATAAAGGTTTTCGACCAGAACCTCACATTTATCTACCTCTATACATTTATCTACTTCTATTAGGGTTTTCTTTTGACGTAAACATTGTTCTACAATGGAATTTCAGAAATCTTGAAGGAATCTGGATGGGGAGGAAAAGAGGGAGAGAAAGAAGGAGAAGATGACGGCGACACGCAGCCAATATTTTTAGGGGTCGATTCTGACTTTGCACTCTATGTAATCCGTGGGTTTCTATGTATTTCCTCCTCTCCGTAAAAACACAGGTATCGATCTCTTACATTTTTTCAAAAGTTTTGCTTGTAATGTATATGATTGGATGTCTCTGTCTGCTGCTTCATTGTGTTTTTTTTCCCCTTCGATTACTTCTTCGTTTTCTGATTGGGTTCTTCATCTTCTTTTGGGTCTAGAATGATACATGATGTCTGTTCGCCGTCCGCCATCCGACGAAAATGGGGGTATGTTCCATGTTTTCATTTATCGCCAACCAAACAACCCCAAAACAAAAAAAAAGTAAAAGGAAGTTTCAAGTTGCTCTGTTTTGTAGAATCTCCATGAGGATTTCCAGTTTGACCTCTGAGATTTAGTTCTTTTCCCATGATTTTGTTTGGAATAAGTTGTGATTGGGGCGGGTTTTGTGTATTTTCAGCGGGTTGGTGCCTCTCTCTATCACAAAAGCTCTATTGTTATTTGGGTGATGTAGATCGAGGATTAAAGGCAGCTAGAGGAAGTCTCACTGCAGAACTAAACGGAAGGGGAGAGCAAGCTCCCAAAAGGTAATTTTTTGAGTTCTTTTTTCATGATTTCAACTGGATTCAAGTTGTGATTCATTTGAGTTTTGTATATTTTCGATGGGTTGGTGAAGAAGAAGGGTAAAACAAAATAAAAAAAGTGCAAATTGTGAGTGACTTCTTTTATTTTTCTCTTTTTATTATGGGTTTTGGTCTAATTCACACTTGCTATGATAACTTTTTTCCCTTTTGTATGTCTTGTCATTAAACAATCCTAAAAGATGGAAATAAACCACGCCCTTCGGTTTTAGGGGTGTACTGATGTATTTTTTCAAAAAAATAACAAAGACGGGCGATAGTTACAACCATGGTATTCAAGTTGCGTAATTATTTAAAAATATATAGTTTGTCTTTGTCATTTCGTTGGATATAGGTTGTTTCTTATTTTCCCTCACATGTTATGATAGGAAGAGGATTCGATTGGTTTGGCCAACACCACCACCACCACCACTTATTTTGCTGTTTTCTCAAATTGGGAATTGTAAAAAAAGTTCGCTCTGATAGTTCTCCTTCAGATCAGAAATCTAGCTTTGTGATAAAGTAATTTTAGTTTTTTTTGTCCTGTCGAGGTATGCTTTGGTAACTTGATGGAGGTACGATTTTATTTCTTGCATTTTTATTTCCATTTGAGGAGTTAGAACTAATGACTTTACAGTACAGATACTCATAGTTTGTCATTTTGGCTTTCTTCCCAATGCTACGATGGGAAAGTACTTTTGGTTGGTCCACTTATTTTGTTTGCCAAGCAGCCAAGGCACTCTTAGTTTTTTTTGGTGAGTTATGCAACCTGACGCCTTTCCAGTACTATCGGATTCACTTCTCATACAAATTTACTTAATTTTGTATGAAGTTAGTTCTGAATTGGATAGGAAGTATTGGTAGTTGGGTTGAAGGGAATGGGTTAGAATGTCGTTGCCTTGGTGATGCTGCAATTTCTATTGCTGTGTTACATCACCTAAGTACTGAGAGTAGAAGGAAAAAAGCAATAGATGAATTAATTTGAGTTGTTAAGAAGGGTGGTCTTGTTCTGATTCCTGTTTGGGCTGTGGAACAAGAGGATAGGTCATTGGTTAACAAATGGACCCCACTGACGGATAAGTATGTAGAGGAGTGGATAGGACCAACTACCAATTGACCCTTGTATGTGCAACCCTCCATCCTTGTGACCTTGGAAAGCATCCCAGAAGCTGAGGAAAATTGTATGGGAAAAAATATCATGGATACTTCTTTGATTACGAAGTTGCCAAAACTATGCATGCAACTTTGATTACGAAGGTAACCTATTGGCAACTTCTCGATTACTTCTTGCTTCTTTTATGTGTTTGTTTGAGCTACGAGAAAGGAAACGCTTGCTTTGGTCTGGTTTGGGAGAGGTAAATTTGCGTTGTTTTTCAGCTACGACAAACTCAAGACGTTTGACTCTGAGTTCGTCAACGTCGACCAGGCCGTCCTCTTCGATCTCATTCTGGTTCGGTCGATATTGTGAATTTCGTTCTTCCTTTTGATTTCCTGATGCTGAAACCTTGACATGGGTTTTCTGTAGATTGTGATTTCGTTCTCTCGTTTTGACGATATTTTTTTTCCTGTTGATATATGATTCTATTAACTCTGGAGTTTGAGGTTAAGATTGTAATGCTGTAAGCTGTTTTTGTATTGGAAACATCACCTTCAGGAGTAATAAATATTTTGGGGACATGTGTGAGGCATTGTTATACTCTTTGTGCATATGTCATTGTTGAACTTCTAACATCAGTTAGAAACTAAAGCTTTCCATACTGGTGATATTGCGATGTTTGTTCCCTTCTGTAGCGAAACAAGTGGAATAATGCCAAAATTCAGGAAGGATGGTTTTGCTGATGAGTTTTGGACTTACTAAAAGGCAATTGTACCATACAAGCAATATCTGTTATCCTTTCTTTAATGTGTAACGTTTTTATGTTTTGTTTGTCCACTCTATCGGTCCTCGTTGTGTCAGAATGGTCATACTATTGTAAGCCTCCCAAAATTAGGAACAGTACTGAAAACTTGGGGAGGTTCTTTGAGGTGACTGTATAGAAAATTCGATGTACACTGTGTGCATCTAATTCGATTCCCTCTTTTTTCAACTTATTGTTGGAAACAACATCCTTAAATGTTATTTTTCCTTTCATGAAATGAAATCAGAAATTTTCTAGCAGCCATGTAAAGTATCAGGTCGAGCTAAGCTTGATGCTGAATCTGCAAAGAACTTCAAGGAAAAATCGATGACGAATATAGAGTTAACATGTATGATGAATCGAGCGCCCCTTTGTTATCTTGCATTGTGAATCTTGGTCAGCTATGTTTGTTTAGTACTTCTTACAATTACATTGAAAGTCCTATTTATTGATAGATAATTGTTTGGATCTTTTGCAAAGTGTGTGATGTGGAACTATGTCTGTGAATGTATCTATTGGTGTTGGCAATGGAAACTTTTATGCAAGCCTTAGATTTATTTTGCTGTCTGACTTTAAGCTGAAATGGGTGTATAGGATTCTGGATAATCTTCCAGTTGCTGTTCTGAAACCAAGGAGGGATGGCATTCAGTCAACCAGTTATGAACATGGTTTCCATGTGGGGTTCAAAGGAAATTATGCAGAGGTGAGTTGTGAACTTGTGGTAGATCAGCTGTTGTGTTGTGCTTGTGTTATTCTTTGACTGATTTGTATTCATATGCTCTTGCAGAGCAAAGAGGAGAAGTACTTTATAAACAACCATTTGAGCTTTTAGAGGAAGAATAGTACTACTTCAATTATGTTTTGTCTTTCCATTTCATTTAAAGTAAACCCTCAGCAACTTGTCTATTTATAAACACGCATTGTTTTAACATTGTAAAATGATTTTTTTGTTCTCAAAAGGACAGTAGCCTTTCAATTATTTATGACGAAGGTTGATTATGTTGCTATCGATGTACAATCTGTTTTTTTGTGTGTGTGTGCGCGACATCAACTTGAGGAGCCTAATAATATAAGAAAAGGTTCAGCTCAAATCATCTGGCACTCATGATCCAAAAAAAAAAATCATCAGGCACTCTCTTTAAACCTCTCTCTCCCTAAACTTTTTAGCGACGATGGAGTTCACAACACACAAAGTATGCCAAAACAATGAATCCCTTGTATTTCAAGATCTAAAACTGATTTCTGCTTCAAGAACATCTTGCTATTTCTCGTAGCATTCGGTGCAGCGACTGACTACATCTGGTGGGTTAGGGTTAGTCCTTTTAGTCTCAGCTTGGTGGTTCTGGTCTTATGGGTGAGTCTTGGTCTATAGTCTGTTTGAGTCTATTGTGTCCGTGTCCTGTTTTTTGCCTTGTTGTTCACTACTGCTGGCTCCTGGATGAGACTACCTTTATGGCTTCATCCTTTCATTTCTTTGAATTCCATAAACTGCAGTCAATTTTTAGGAGGCGGTGTAACATTCTTTACTAAAGTCTTTGCCATCTGGGTTTATTATTGCATCTCAATTTTACAATTAGATCTGCATGATGAAACTGAGAACCCTAACCTTATGGGATCAATAAGCTGATCTTGAAGGTCAGGCAATGGGTGACCTTGCAGGGCCATTCCCTGTCATTCTACAAGGATGAAAGTCAATACTTCCAATGGTAATTTTTCCCCAAAACACTCAATTCAAAACACAAGCTCCAAAAATGATTCAGATTATCTTTCAGCTAGCTATTAATTCCAAATATTAAGGTATCAAGCTAGCGACCAGAGGCTCTAGCACTTTTTGCTTCAATCCGCTGCTTCCCGAAGCCAATGCGCTACACATCTGGTAATAGCATTTAGACAGAGAACATCTCAAAAAACTACCACATACTAATCATTTTTTTATTTTATGAAGGTGTATGGGAAACTCAAGTGCCATTAGCAAGCTCCCGATTCATGATGTGAACGGACAAGGCACACCACCTCGCTGCCTCACACCAGGCGGGAAAGACATCATCAAAATCAACCAGCTTCCAACTATTGTCTCAAGGGTACACTTCTTCCCATGAACACACAACATTTGAACCTAGCTGCAAAAGAAATTAATCCTGCCATGCATTTAACTTATATATTCTTTTCTGAACATGACTCCAATACAGCAAGCATTGGATCCAACCTATCTGCAAAGTAACTGACATGGAGCAGAAGTTCTGGTACATGTCGTTCTCTAAATGCAACACGGGAATAGATGCAACAGCGCATACTTTGTTCTGGTGCAATCACTGCAAGGAAAGAGAGGAACCAGTGCCACTGTTAGTCCCCTTCAAACACATGTTCAGAATAATCAATATCAAAACAGCTGTATAAAACGTACGCGTAACTTACTATTGAATCCCATGTGAATTTCTTAACAGCTGCAGATTCAACGTAGAACTTACAGACAACACAGGCTCTATTGTTGCTATAGCATTTGCACCTGTCGCAGAGAACATGTTCAGAATCACAGCTCAATACCTAAAGGATAACATGGATGAGGTAATTCAATTTCCAGTTTGAAGTTACTTCCAAATTACATGAATTTTTACAAAATCTAGGGTATACTATCCATCGCTGCAATGGAAAAGCTTTCTGAAGGCATTGAGTATGCCATTCGCGTTCGGGCGTTGAACTTTAGCCCTTTCAAGATAACACAGTGCATGTTTAACATACATGAGTATGACCTCATCAGCAACATCAAAACAGATGATGAATATTCGCTCTGGAGATACTTCAACTCCTGAATCATCTAGCAAGAAAACTTGCCGCAGGCAGCTGTTTATGCCTGAAAGCTCAACTACTGCTGTGGATGATGATGATCTGCTGCTGGCGATTGCTTTCGCTAAGAAGAAGAATGATTAAAAGCAAGCGCAGAACAATTTTTTGAGAAGCTAATCTACTGCGTGCAGCTTACTACTAATATCTTAAGTGGTATGGCTCACTGATTCTGTGCTTTGTAGTTTCTTGAAGCTTCAGTACTACTTAACTTAATGGCTCTTAAACCAGAGATGTTCAAAGTTTTATCTGAATTGATTAGTTTTGTTGATTACAACATACTAATCAAAAAGATTATCCCTTTTTTGGGTTGGAAGCACTATCTATCTTTTGTATCCAATTATGCAAACTTATATTTGATTTGGTATGATATTGAGATCCTCTCTCTTTTTCTTATGTTCATTTGTCTTCATCTACATTATGTCTGGGATTCCTACTACTGGATTGCTAGGATACAAGAAACAGTTCTATTGCACTTTTGTGTTTCCTGTTTTGAAAACTCTTTGGAACTGTATTTTGACAAAAATTCTATTGCACTTTTGTGTTTCCTGTTTTGAAAACTCTCTGGAACTGTTTTTTGAAAAAAAATGGTGGTTCATGTACAATTTGTCTATGCGTATTTTGTTCTAGGGTTTGATGTATGGTTCAGGAATTTGAAAAAAACTGCTACTAACGATGCAAGGTATCTATGGTGGATATTAACCAGAACTTTGTTTTGGAGAGATTGACTCATGCCTTCTCTTATAAGGGGTGTGGAAGGGTGTAAAATGGCTAAAGGAGAAAGGGACATATAGAGGCTACGCGACTCGAAATGATTCTTGGATATTCGGTAGTCCTAATTTTTGGGCACGATTTTCATCTTCATTTTAACGCGATTGTTTGATTTAATGTATGATTGGGGAACTGAAAATTGTGAGGAATGTCTTATGTTGATTAGGTTGGTTTGATTGTAGGTAATTTAAAATAGGGAAAAGGATCAGAGGCACAGTTTTGGATTTGTCATTGAAGAACCTGGGAAGGCTGTTGAGATGTTCAACCGATAGTTGGATGTTTTCAAGCCTACGATTGGTAATGCTCTTCTGCATGTAAGTTCTGTTAGCATTTTGTGCTTATGATTGTTTTTGGAGAAGGCATATTATAGTCTGTATAGAACATGCGCTCGATTTAGTAACCACAATGATCCTATTGCATCTGATAGTTAGCCACAGGAGACACTTGACTCTTATTCCTTCTTTGGGACAGTTCATTTGAATGTTTGATCCTATGTGTTACAATATATTTGATAACCCTTGATAATGTCAAGCTTTAACTGTTTGAAGTTTGGTCGAGTGAATTATTGGAAAAGAAAATAAATTGCGACGTCATCTTTTCTTTCGAATATTGTGGTTTATTACCATTTGAAGTTTCCCATTCTCTTGTACATTTTCCGGAAGTGATGGATTCCCTCTCATTAGTGTCCTTTGAGTGCAGCTTTTACATTCTGAAATTTAAGTGCCTCTTTCGGAAGAACTAAACTGGTTCCTCCAAGCAACAACATGAATTGCTTTATCGTTATAACAAATGCGTGCTAAGATTACAAAGGACCGACTTTTGTGTTACAGAAGTTCCCAAAATCTGACTAGAATCAAACCCATGAGGAGGGGTTGCTTTGTTCCTTCGAGGGAAAAAAGGCAGTTAATGAAAGAGGACCTAAAAACTGGTCTATTTCACATTACCAAATGGGCACTGCATTGTGGAGCTGCCTAGAATGTTATGCTATCCAATGTTTTGAAAACAGGACTTGTAAGCAAACCGGAGAAGCGACCGGGTGGATTGACCGTTAAAGAACCGTGATGTCATAATTATATATATATATAAAATATTATTAATATAGAAATAACTATAATAATAATATAAAACATTATGTGGGTAAGAAAATGATTGTAATGAAGTATATTTCACGTTATTCAAAGTGAAAGAGGAGGGATTTGGCTATTATTTTTTCATTGAGTTTTCCTGTGGGTCTAGTTCTGGGATAGCTTCAACATCCAGGAACAACAATTCAAGAAGAAAAATATTCGTTGAACGGATGCTAATGATGCTCTATGTTTTGGTTTACTTCTTATTATTCTTTCTTTGCTGCTTGTCTCTTATGAATTGCATTGATGTTTTCTTCAGTGATTTCCAAGTTTATCTGTTTTCAATTTAGGTTTGTTCTTTTGGAATTTTGCTGATATGTTCGCCTTTTCTAATGCATTATCCTTTTCTTCAGCAGCTTCATGTGCAGGGGCGGCGCCACCTGTAAAGAAGAAGGGTCGGCTAACCCCATGGAGGTGATAATAACTATTGTATACTACCAGAACTAATACTGCATAACTACTTGGTTTGCAAGTAATTGACCCCTTAAAAAGATGCATGGACCTAACATGTGGTAGTATCACTGAATTATTTTCCTCATTTCAAATTTAATGACTTTCTCATTCTACATGTCAGTAGGCAATTTACAGAAGTATGTGAACTTTATATTTTCATCACAGAATTACATGAATCTTGTGAATCAAAACCAATTAACTTTTTCCGGAAAGGGTACTTTAAATTTTTAGTCTGTAGTTTGCTTTTTTCCTAGCTAGTAATTTGTAGTTTTTTGAAAATAGATGATTAGTTATTTAGGAGAGTACATGTTATTTATTTTTTATCCACATCAAGTGAATATTAAGTTTGTGAATGACCCCATGGAAACTAATTCTTGTAGTCGCCACTGTTCATGGGGAGCGGGTTTTTTTTTTTGATATTGGTTTAATTGTTTCTTAGTGTATTAGCTGTTTGTGCTGACATCTTAGTGACCGTGCAACAAGTAACTAAAAAAAGATTGACATTTAATTATGGTGAAATTACATGGAAACCCCATCATCTATACATTTTGGACACTAACACCCCCTAACTTTTAATAACGCCCACAGACACCCCCTCATGTATTACTGTTACCCAAGTTAACCCCTTCCGTTGGATTGCCGTTTGTTTCAATGGCACGTGCCAGTGCTTTTGGCCTTTTTGAGACAAAAATATCCTTGAAAGAATCTTTATACCTCCCCCCACCCCCCCTCCCTCTCTCTCCTACGGCAGCCATGTAAGCTGCCAATAGCAGTACCAAGGGCACTTGCAACCTCACAGCCATAAAACCCTAGTTTCACTCTCTCATTCGCACACTTTGAACACCCTCGCTTCTAATTCCTAGGTTTTCATTTTCAGCAATGCTCCCATGTCTTTCGAATGGAGATTGCTGCTATCTTGGTAGCCCTATCCAGGCCCCACACTCTGTTCCATCTCCACCCTCTGATTAAACCCAGAGGAGTCACTCGATTCGAACGGTGGGGTTCCCAATTGCTTCCTGGATTCCCTATCCGGGATGGCAACCGTAGCGGCGACGGTAGAGCTGTATCTTCAGTGGTTTCCAAGTTTATCTGTATTCTTCCGTATTTGCGAATTGGCGGTATTCAATATAGGTTTGTTCTTTTGGGATTCTGGTTCTTTTGTGGTAATGATCTGCTTGCCTTTGTTACGCATTAGCCTTTTTTTAGCAGATCCATGTGCAGGGGCGACGCCACTTGTAAAAAAATGGGGTCGGCTGACCCCATGGGGTTGATAATTACTACTATATTCTACCAGAACTACTAATACCTCATAATGCATGACCCCGACATGAGGTAGTATCACTGAATCTTTTTTCCTCATTTCAAATTTAATAAATTTCTCATTCCAAAATGTCAGTAGGCAATTTACAGTAGTACATGAATTTTATTTTTTCATCAAAAAATTACATGAACCTTGTGAATCCAAACCAATTAACTTTTTTCCAGAAAGTGTGATCTAAATTTTTAGCTTGAAGTTTGGCTTTTCCTAGCTAGTAATTTGTTGAAAATTGATGATTAGTTATTAAGGAGTATGAAGTTATTTATTTTTTTTACAGATCAAGTGAATATTGAGTTTGTGAGTGATCCAATGTACACTAATTCTTGGGCATTGGAATGAGAAAGAGAGTTAGAGTGATAAATTGGTATTTATTTATCAAATAGAAGCACTATATGTACCTAGGGAGACATCCTGTCAACGTTTGCAGAGCTTTAAGAGGCTGCTTTATGAAAATGTTAGCGCCACTCGTGAAAGAGCTGCCACAGTTTAAAAAACGTAGAAAACTTTGCTGTAGTGGAAGTTTGAAGTGCAGTGTAATTGTGTTATGAGATGTCACATGGGTCACCTGGAGTTGCGGAGCTACATTTAAGAAACTTGTAAGCTTATTTTAATAAATTGTTACATTGTGCAATAATTTTTTTTCCACTCGTGACACTTTACTAATCGGCATGAAGAAATTATTCACCTTTTTTTTTTATTGGCATAAGTTTTTTTTGATCGGCATAAATTATTCACCTTTTATCCCTGATTTGTTTCTTTTTCTGTTATGTAACTACTAGCAGCTTATGCAAATTTCTTCAGATGTGCTATTGTGGTTGTTAGAACAATTAAAGACTCTTACAAATGAGGGGAAATCAGTTAAATTTCTCTGCTTGCCTACTAAAAACCTTAAATCGTTTGGAAAGGTACACTTTTGGCGGAACTTCAACTAACCAATGTGGCAGATGTTCTTCTAACTTGAGATTTGTAATTGTTTCCTTTCATATTTTCAGGTTAATTGTGCCTATTATGTCCTTTCTTCGGCACCATCATGTTCACTTTTATAGTAAAAACTAGAGGGACCGATACTTTAGCCCACAATGAAAGGTTTTATTTTAATTGTTGTTTTCGCGGATGCTACTATTTTAATTGTTTGTGTATTTGGGTGTGGTTGTAGACTTGTGAAATATTAGGGAGAGAGAGAGAGAGAGAGATTCTTGCAAGTTGGGGAATTGGATCTTAGGGAAATGATTTTTGCCCCCCACTTTAAAAAATTGACTTTTAGTGCTACAAATTACACTCAACAGAAAAATTATGAGACAAAATTTGGAGTGCATTTTTTTTAATGGAGTGTGAAAATCATTTCTCTTATTAATTCTATGAAGAACGTAAATAACAATCACAGTTTTTAGTTTTTGTTTGCTTGCTTTGATTATCCTACAATTTTCATAATTGGGAGTTAATTTGACTTAATTTATAGGAGCAGATATATTTCTTTCTGTGTATAGAAAGGGAACAACGCTAGTATGTTAATGCATTCATGCATGTACATCCCTTTGTGTGTGTGTAAGCTTAGTCACATAATACGGGAGCGGGAGTGGGAGATTAAAAGCGTTTTCCAGAAACATCCTTAATTATTGCTACCTCTTCGCAAATTGCTTGTTCTATACAGAAAGTTGTGCAATGATTGGATATAAATAAATTACCTCCATTGACAATATTTAAATTTCTTGTCACCCAATTGAAGAGCTCATGAAGTACTTTAATTTGGTTTAAAAATTGCATGATTTTTCGAAGTGGACAAACAATTTTGGAAGGCGGAGTAAAATCCACTTTGTGCATATTGCCAAAGGTTAGGTCTGTCTCCAATCCTCCCCTGCTCATATCCCCAATGATTGGGGACTACATGGGTTCTATTGTTGTTGTGGTGGAGTAAAATTTGCGAGAGCGAGTATTGAGAATACGAGGATAGGGCGAGGATTGAGAATGTGAGTATAGAGCGAAGATTGAGAGCGCAAGTGTGGGATCTACTGGAGGATTATGTATCTAAGTGTATATGTATAGGAAACTATTAAGTGCGAAACGTGTGTTGAAAGTGTATGAAAATGTGTGAAAACATGTAGAAGCTGTATCGAAGTTCTGCATTTTGGTGGTTTTATTTGCTCCTTAACTACAGTTTGTTAGTAAGATATTGGGGTTTTATAAAAAAAAATCGGATGCAGTAGCCCTCTATATTGAAATTCTAAGTGTTTGCATGCCAATTTATATGAGATTGCACCCGGAAGTTGAAATTGGATTCATCAGTGTTAACATGTGTACCCGTATGTATGTGTATATGCTTGTTCAGATGTTCTTTGTGATATGTATTTGCGATTTGATTTACTTGTGGTGTGTGGGATTACAAAGGGAGAAGACATTGTTGAAGGAGTATGAGCAGAGTGGAAAGTCATCGGTGTTTATCGATAAGCGTATCGGGGAGCAAAATGATGAGCTTGGTGAGTTTGACAAGTCCATATTGAGGTCACAGCGCGAGCGCCAGGTAAAATTTGGAGGAAGTGTTGGTTCTGTGGAGAATTGAGTACAACTATACTGTGTTTGGTTGCCGAGAAAGTATGGGAGTTGGGGTGGAACAAGTTGAATCTTTAATGTGTTTGAAGTAGTTCCAAAGAAAATAAACATAAGTCAAGTCAAATATTCACAATGGCTGATATGGTAATTATGGGAGCAAAAGATGTGATGTATCGTAATAATTGTGTTGATTTTCTTGAAATGATAGTGTTCTGAGTTCGTTTCGTGTGACTATTGTTGAGTTGAACTCGTTGCACACTTGTTTGTTTGTTGTGTACTCTTTTGTATCCTTCTAGGCCGAGAAGGCTAAAGGAAAGAAAGAAAATGAACATCTGGTAGACGAATTGGACAAAAATTTCACATCCCTAGTGGAGTCTAGGGCATTGTTATCTTTGACTCAACCAGACAAGATGAATGCTTTGAAGGCTCTGGTGAATAAAAGTATTTCAAGCGAGAATGTCAAGAAGGATATTGCAATTGGTCCTCAAAACATAGATACACTTCAGCAGGTATAGATTTGACAATTTTTTTCCTGCTTTAAAGGTGGAATTTGTATTTTATATCTCATATCCAATTCCTTGTTTCTTTTATCTTTTTTAATTTTAAAAGGGTCAGTATTTGGGAGTCTTCCTTTAATTTGGTAAGGGTTCTGAAGCTAAATATTGACTTTGCCTAGGACGAGTATAGGCTACAACCATGTCAACAAATGACTTGTCATAATGTAGCATGGTAGCTTTGGAAATTATTATGTATGCATCTTTTAAATTTGCTTGTGGTTTCATAAATGGTAGATGCAATTGAATAAATCTTGAGGGTGGCCATAATTTTTCATCTATGCTTTCCAAATAAGTCAACTGTTAAAGTTTGAACCTCTTATGGCAGGATAAACCTGATTCTTATGACAAACTTGTCAAAGAGATGGGATTAGTTATGCGTGCTCGCCCATTAGAAAGGACAGACACCAGAGGAAATCGCCCAAGATGAGAAAGAGAGGCTAGAGCAATTGGAGGTATTTTTTTCTGGCCACAAAGAAAGCTTTGTGTTTGTTCATTCTGTTTTACATTTTAGCTTTTGTTATCATGCTGTCCAATTCTAGCTCTAGTCAACTCATTGAATCTTTGAGCACAACTATTCTGGAGATCGGTTGGTGGGGGGAATTTTCGTGGGCAATTGTTTATTTTTGGTTTCTATCAAGGGTCCAAGAGTTTTTGTTCAAACCATGGCAGTTGTGTCACTTTTGGCCGCCTCAGTTATTTTTAGTGCCTTGTTCTTTTATTTTTGAAATCTTCACCATGACCTCAATGTTAAGTCACACTGTACAGTATGTAGGTCTGGTGGGCAATTACCTTGTGTCAAGGCATTTGCGAGTTTGGTTTTCATATTTTAGTGCTTGAGTGAGAAACAAATAACTTACGTCGTGGTTTCACCCATCACTGTGAAAAAGTAGGCCCCGTTCCGGAACGTAAAAAAAGTCTTTATTTTTTAAGAAGGCAATTTCAAGCTCAAAAGTAATGGACTTATTGAAATCTAAAAATATGCACTATGGATCTTGTTTGAAAGATCTCGATGAGATCTTTTATACGGTGCAAAAAAAATCAAACAAATATTTTTCATTTACACTATTTTTAAGTTTGAAAATGTGAAATAAGTACTTATTTTTTAAGAAGGTGTTCTGGAACGGGGCCTTAGTAAGCTTCATAAGTCTTTGCTTTTGATCCAATTTGGTAAACACATGCTCCATGAATCATCTAATAAGGACTCCTTTGGATGTGAGGACTTGATAAAATTAGTATTGTGCAATTTTAGCAGCTATAATGTACTCTATCTGTCCCATTTGGTTTGTCCATCTTAGGAGTTCCCATCTATTGAGGGGACATGCAATTATTGCACCTTTTTTTTTTTGAATTGAAGGCATTCTTTCCACTATAGCCCCTTTATTTTGCACTTGCAAGAATACAAGTAGTAATTATTTGTTGAGGTTAGTTTTAGAAACTTCCGAACGTTATTGATCTCAATATGGACATTCTCTTTAGGACAGCCGAAACTGAAAAGTTGGACAAAGAAGTAGTATTTGTGAAGCAAGCAACTTGCTCACAAGAAGTTATTTTAGTTTCGGTTTTATATGTTCTTTACTATGCCCTCAAATTGTGTTTTTGTCTTTTGAGGGAAAAATGAAAGTGACTAGACTTGTCCTAAAACGTGGGCAACCTCTTTTGCGCACAAGTAAAGATTATGCATTTTCGAGAAGTGAGTTAGGGAAGAATTTTTCTCCTTGAGATAAAACTTTCCTGCTCTTTAACTAATGGAATTGTCCATAATTCTAGGAAGAGCGTCCGAAGAGGATGCTTGCTGATGATGATTCCAGTGACGAGGATGAAAATGCTTATGAAGTTGTTGCCCAGAGACCAAAGTCTATTTCTGGGGATGACCTTGGCAATTTCTCTCTTGATGAAGAGAAAAGAACTAAAAAGGAATTGGATTGAGTAGTTTCTGGAGAGGAAAATTAAGAATGATGGTGGAAGTGAACATGAAATGTCTTCTGAGGATCCAAAGAGTGACGAGGATGAAAATTAAGAATGATGGTGGAAGTGAACATGAAATGTCTTCTGAGGATCCAGAGAGTGACGAGGATGATGGTGATGAAGAAGGAACTGACGAAGACAGTGATGAAGTGATGCAAATGAATATAGCAGAGATATGCTGGTAAGTAAACCCAACTGAGTCTACCCAAAATACTGTTTGTGTTCAACACTTAGAAACTGAGTAAGAGAGGAACAGAACACATGTAGCTGCTACGAAGGTGCTAGGATGAAGAAAAGAGTGTTTTCTAGTGAAGATACAGCAACAGAGACAAGTTTAACTCACAAACAAATCTGAATAGGACGTAATCAGCGGCTTTAGCCAGCCTCTTCGCACGTACAGCAGCTACAGAGGGAACGGAAGGCGCCGCGGGATCGAATCCTCAAGATCCAAGCCCCCAATTCTTCAAAACCCTAGCTGGTTTGAGCTCTCATCTCTACGTTGTTTTTTTCTTTCAGCCACAAAGTCCCCAAGTATTGGAGATCACCCCGCTTTTACAGAAAGTCAAGAGGTGGTTTTGTTGAATAAAAAAAAGAAGAAGAACAAAAACATATAAGAAAGTCAAAAGTCTATTTGTGAGATCTTAATGCTTATCCGGGCGTTCATCGAGTACCGGGCAATTGGAGTGAGGTACTCTCCCTCTGAGCATTCGTGTCACAAAATGGATAGACTTTGTGAAGGCATTCGTGTTGGACCACTCGCTTAGTAACCGGGGATTGGGCATGAGGTACTCTTATTTCCAAGATTCGTGTCAAAAGGCAGTGGGGTAAAAATATTATAACACGTGTATTTGTTTGGAAGATTCAATAAAAATTGATATGGCAAAATACTCATTGGTTGAGGGGGAGTATTTAATCATTGAGGGGGAGTTTGTTAGGCCTTGGGATGTCATTCGTATCATCATGTCTGGTTTGACTTCGTGGGAGAAAGGGTGAGTGACTTTTGGTGATGGAAATACTTCGAAAGTTGTTGGTAAAGGAACCATACGAGCTCCTGGAATAAGAAGCCAAGCAAAATTTGCACTTTAACCCCCCCAAAAGACAAAATATACCTCACACCCCAAAACATTACATTTGTTTCAAAATGACCCAAAACTCCCAAAAACTCATAAAAGGACCAGCTAGACCAAAAAGGATTTCAACCATGGAAATGACATAAACGCCCCTCACTTAAAAACCTAAACAAATACCCCTACTACGTACATATTTACGTGGTTTGTATTATCAAGATGATAAGACTAACTCTTTGAAGGACTGGGAACAGAGTGATGACGACAATGTTGGTACAGATTTGGAAGGGGACGAAGGAGAAGAAGAAGAGGATGAAGGCGATGAAGAGATGGAGCCAAAACGCTCTAAAAAGGGAGGACTGATAGGCCCCATATTACATCCTGAGAAAACTGAAGGAAATGGTAAGATGCCTTCAAGTCAACCAGGGGAGCTTCCCTACATCATAGCTGCTCCAAAAAGCTTGGAATAATTATCTACATTGTTTGAGAATTGTTCTGATAGCCAAATTGTTGAAGCAATCAGGCGAATACGCACCTGCAATGCAATCAGCATTGATGCAGAAAATCAGAAGAAAATGCAAGTATGAAGCTTTATACCACGTTGAGCTTTGTGGGGTGACTTTCAATGATATTTTTTTGTTGACTTCCAACTTCAATTTCTGTATGAAATTATCATAAGCTTTCACTCCTTGGAAATGATCTATGCATTGCTGGCATTTGCTTCAGCTTGGTAGAAAATCCAAATGTCAAAATTATGCCGTGATTGCTAGATATAATATGGAATAGGTTCTTAAAAGAAGTGGGAAACTTGATAATAATGCTTTACTGTTACCTTGCATGTAATGCTATTTCAGTAAGGGTAAATTTAGTGAGTTCATTTGGGGAGCCATTATTTATTCCCTATCTTTATGTTTGTTTTCGTTCATGCAAATATTGTTGTCAACCGAGTTCTTATAGATGAATGTCTGTTCCTTTCCAGATGTTTTCATGGCGTGCTGCTGCAGTTATTTGCTGTTACAGCAAATAAAAGACCATGGAATTTCAAGTTATTAAATTTGCTTGTCAAGCCATTGATGGAGATGAGTGGGGAGATTCCATACTTTGCCGCCATTTGTGCTCGTCAACGCCTACTCCGGACTCGAACACAGTTCTGTGAGGATGTCGAAGAATCCAGGTCAGCTGTAGTTTACTTTAGACCTTCTATGGCCTGGTACTTCTGACTATACTACGGGAAGTTTTTCTGTTGAGGTATTCCTCTAACAAACATCCTCTTCTTCGCAGAAGAAAGCTGTTGGCCATCTCTGAAAACATTATTTCTCTTGAGGCTTTGGTCCATGATATTTCCATGCTCTGATTTTCAACATGCTGTCATGACCCCAGCTGTATTGTTGATGTGAATATTTGATGCGTTGTCCCATTATGTCTGGTCGGGATATTGCACTTGGTTCCTTTCTCTGCTCTATGGTCCTCTCTGTAAGTGCACTCAATACTCTTTTAACATTTCCTTCCTACAAAGTCTCAGCCAAACTGGATGCTCAATATCATTTATTCGTAAACGTGTTGCTGGAGCATTTGCTCGTCATGTAGTGTTTTGTTTCCCCTACTGTTGTGTTGTGGTAGGTATTCTTTCTGTTATAGTTTGTCCATTGATGATGGTTTTTTCTTGTCACAATGATGTAACATTACTGATATTTATTAAGATTTATTTTCAGATATCCAAAGTTTGGATTGTAGGGCATAGTTACTTGTCTATTCTTTTCTACATATAATTTAAACATTGGTTTTTAGTACATGGATCAATTTATTGCCTATTTTAAGCACTCCAAATTTTGTTTGGGAAAGTTAAAGTTCTATTGTGCAAGATTAAGTTCCTTAATCTAGAACACTCAATCACAACCCAATTTAGGCAAGCCCTTCGAGGGGGCTCTGCCTTCTCTCTCGGATTTGTAGAGAGAGAAAGGGGTTATTCCTCATTTCCCCTGATTAAAATCCAACACAAAGCTGATTGTGATGTTCCAAACTCAAATTGGAAGTCTCCGATTTTATCAAATTCTGAGATGAAGATTCTGGTTCTTTGATCAGTTGCAGCCAAATCTTCAAAGCTTAGAATCGGTACCATACGGAATTGATATAGGGGTGCTCCATATGGGTTCAACTATTTTCAGGTTCTAATCTACATCTATGCATCTTCTTGTTTTACTCAAGAGATTTCATGGGTTGAAAAGCTGGAGTTCCACCGGAACCTTTTGGCTGGAAATAGCTCCTCGCTGGAAGCTCCTACCGGAGATATTAGTCTGTTCCATCTGGTGGAAGCCGTGGGGTTGGACTCGGTAAAGAACTCACGGATCTCACTCGTGGAGTACAATCACGCTTGAACCCAGAGCTCCTCGGGTGTACTCGTCAGACGTAGCTCTGGCCAGGCTAGGATTGAGAGCTCAAGAACCAGAATCGGCGTGCCAATCCTTGCCGGCGCACTAACGACAGGTATCTATCTTTACACCTATAGATCCATATCACTCAGATCCTTCAGTGACTTGCTTTGGGTCCTCAGAGTAGATTCAATTTGGCGCCGTGAACCTGGTGGTGATCGAGCAGTTTCAGCTCCATCTATAACCCTAGGATTGCTGGAACAGTTCCTTCAATTTGTGCTGGAAATAACAGTTGATAAAGCCTCGGTGGCATGCGTCTTGTATGGGTTGTCCTTGGTTGCTCAAATTTGGGCTAAAGGTCAGTGGGCATTTCACCGCCGGATCTGCTAACTCCTACTGGAGACATCAAGCTTCCGGTAGGTTCAAGTTCTCGTGCTGCCGGCAAGCAAGGTTCAGTTCGCAATCGTGCTGGCCGGAGTAATCTGAGGTGAATGTATAGCTCCTGTTGACAGGTATAATCCCGTAGACATTTAGATTCAGATTGAGAACCTCGATAGGCAGTCATCTGTTGGACTGAGATCGGGTTAATCGTTTGGATTTTAGCTCTTTGTTGAGCGTCTTTAAATTCCTAGTTTCTTTGCTTCAATAGCCCGGTGGTTGTGCGTAGTATGGATGAAACCGTGGCTATCATTGATTAGATTGGGGATTGAACTGGTTGAAAGGGGCAGCCTTTGTGGCTGTCATTGACTAGTTCGGTGCTTGGGCTCTGATTGAAAGAGGTAGCCTCCGGAGCTGTCATTGTCTAATTGGTGGTGTGGGCCGATTGAAAGGGGTAGCTTCCGTGGCTGTCATTGATTAGATTGACCTGAGCTCTGATTGATTAGGGCAGCTTTGGTTCTCTTGCGGTATAGTGTCCTCTTTTCGTGCCAGATGATTCGGTGGTTATGCACTATTAATGGTTGAGCCAAATGATTCGGTGGTCTTGCACTGTTAATGGCGGTCAGTTTTGAGGATTTTGTGTTGTCTCACTTTTAGATTATAGCGAGCCTAGGGGATTAGGTTGAGGGAGTAGTAGTCTGGAAGGATTGGGAGTGGTGTGCAGGGTACTTAAGGGGGTAGCCTTGTCGGATGCAGACATCTCCGGTTCGAGCCTCTTCTCGGAGCCTAGTTCCTCTATAGTAGCTGTTCTCTTAGAGGTGGGTATTGCGTTCGACTCACTAGGTTAGTTTGGAGTTTTAGAATCTTGGTCTTCATAGCCCATCTCTAGCGACTAGGTTACTCTCCATGCGGGTTGTGCATGGTTTATCGCACTTTTTTCACTTTTCTTTTTTCCTTTTATTTTCCTCCTGGGGTATGCCTCTTGTAGGCTGTATATTCGATTAACCACTTTTAATTTCAAGCTAATTTACCCAAAAAAAAAGAAGTTAATCTATTTCTGTCGTGGTATTGCACAGGCTGGTATATAGTTGTTTGAATTAGAAGAGTTGCGAATTGTACAGGCTGGTATATAGCTGTTGTTTGAATTAGAAGAGTAGTTTCGCTATTAGTTATTAACTACCTCTACTTCTACTCCTACCCCTACTACTGCTGTTATACATCTCATACCGTTTTCAACTATTTGTATCAGTCCGAATAATCTTATTCTGTGAAAACAAGTGTTGACAGATATTGACAATCTGATATTCAAGCACCAAAGCATATATTTCAAAAAAATATAGCTATTTCCTTTGACTTGTGTGTGTAAGCACAGGGTTCATTTTGACTGTGTTGCCTGCAGGTCACTAAACAATCTCGAAAGTTCTGTTCTGAGGCATCTACTTTCATTCATACCTTGCTGATGGCAGCAATGTACAGAAAACCTGGAAGAATTCAGGATTCTCAGGTATGACTGGGTTCACCATTGTTCCATATAACATGTGCTTTCGTTGTTTGGTTGCACAAAGAAAATAACCAATTCCCATTTCCCGTGTAGCAGTGGCATCATTCTATGGAAATTAAAACACGCGGCCCTCTGCTTTGTATACATACCTGTGTAAAAGTGATCAGTCCTCTGGATTTCTTCAAGTTAATGGACATGCCTGAGGATTCCCTTTTCTTCAGCTCTGATAATTTCAGGTTAGTAGTGGGGCTCTTGGTTTGTGTTTTGTGAATGATGGTAGCCAGATCTAGATTCATTCTGTATGCATTTGTGGCTGTAAATACAAGTTCATATTGGATCAGTTTTGGGGAGAAGGATTCATCTTTTATGATCTGATTTGGGAGTTGCTTTAAACAGAATAATCTTAGTTGGTACTAACTTTTGTTCAAAGCAGTTCATGTGCCACAGCTGAATATTTACTATAACGGCTACCGCGCTATACTTATGAAAGTTGCTACTTAGTTTAAATATGCCAAATTTTATTTGGCCGTGATTCCATGGTGAACTTTGATCTTAGCAGTCCTCGCACTATTTTTTTGTTTTTTTAAGTTTTTATCCTTGTCAATTTACAATATTTCCCTTGCATTTGTTCGTTTTACCATCCATGACAGGGTAACATGACCGAAGACAAAAAAGTAAGGAAGGTAAAAAGGGGGGAGTGTGAGAATTTGTTCCCTCTTTTGTATATTTTTTTGAACGGCGAAAAAAGATTTTATTAATCTTTGAATGTGAGTGAGTTTGTCCATATGTAGGGCCACTGAGTTGCTGTACCTGATTAAAACTGTGCAAGAGCTCTATACTTCTCAAAGGACTAAATTAAACCCTACTCGTTTCGCCTAGTAAGAAGTACAAAAGAAGTGCATTATTTATTTTGCCTATTCGCCTTTGTCATCTACAACTACATACTCCAATCCCACTCTCCGGTTTTGCTATCCACCCAAACTTTTGAGCTAAATAAAAGCATTTCCAACCCTACTTTTTATTTTGGCTAATCAAAAGTACAAGTAGATTCTTTCTCAAACTTTTGAGCTAAATAAGAGCATTTCCAACCCTACTCTTAATTTTTCCTGATCAAAAGTACAAGTAAATTCTTTATTTGGCTTATTCACTCCATCTACGTAAAATCCTACTCTATATTTTGCTATCAACCCAAACGAGTTGAGAAAAATGTAGGGAATCAAATTCAAAACTCAAGGGTGGATTATTACTTTGTCGAGCGAAATGGTGTAAATATGGGCCCTCCTTAGCATTTGCCTAGCCTCAGAAGGCTGGGTGAATGTAGCTAGCGAAGTTGGGTTGAGGCATGCCTTGCCATATGGAGAGCCCATTTGAGTGAAGGAAAGTGGGTTGTGCTTGCCATTTTTGCTAACGATGCTCATGTGACTAGTGGGTTGGAGATGCTCAAACACATGCTTGAGTTTCCTGTTAATGCATATGCTTTTCATTATGCACTTACTCTCAGATTCTTCCCTGCATGGTGATTACATGCTTCTGTGTGCAGGGCCAGCATTCTTGCATCCGTAATTGAAACTTTCCAAGGATTTGTTAACGCTTGTGAAGGATTTAGTTCCTTCCCGAAAATATTCTCACCAATTTCAAAATTATTACCTGAATTGGCAGAACAAGAACACATGCCTTATGCATTACGAGATAACATCAGAGATGTTTTCCAACTTATAGAGAAGAAAGTCCAAGAACATCACATTCTGCGTCACCCTCTGCAGATGCGAAAGCAAAAGCCAGTGCCTTTTAAATTACTCAATCCAAAGTTTGAGAAGTAATCCACTTTTCTTTTATTTTCCTTTCCTTTTTTTGTGGTCAGTTTTCATGTAATCCCAAAGCCTATTTCTTAAATGCATTACGTGATGAATCTTACATTACATGATGAATCTTATGTTGAAGCTGAACTTTGGTTGTTGTATATCTTGCAACTTTGTAAAGGGCAGAGATTATGACCCAGATCGTGAATTAGCTGAGATGAAAAAGTTAAAGAAGCGCGTAAGACGGGAAGCTCAAGGTGCTGCACGTGAACTGAGGAAAGATAACTACTTCCTATCTAGGGTGAAGGATAAAGACAAGCAAAACTAGAGGAAGAAAGAGCTGTGAAGTACGGAAAAGCAAAAGCTTTCCTCCAAGAATAAGAACATGCATTCAAATCTGGAAATTGGGAAAGGGTAAGAAGAGGAGTAATTGATGCTGGCTTTGGATGGTGCCTTATGATACTGCTTTCCTCGGTCACGGTGTCCATGCTACGGTAGGTAAGAATTCATTCTCTCTCCTGTTCTTCCTTGGTGCCAATGTTTCTTCTTGATTCCATTCCGTTTTGTTTTTGAGATCTTTGTTGTTGGATACTTAAAGTTCCCCCCAAAATCTTTTTCCCACAAACCTTCTGGCTTGTGAGAATTTTGTTTGAGGTTTTTCATATACAGAATTTGTTCTCATCCAAGTCCCTCAATAATAAAAAGGAGATGAAAATGATTGAATATGTATTTTTTTAAAGAATATCTAACTTTTCTTCTTTTGTCCTTCGATTATCCTGTCGTCATTCAGTTTTTGGTGTTTCTAGGTGCATAAGTTCTTTTTTGCACCTTATTGAAAGGCATTTCAATTCACCAAATGTGCGTGTTGACCCTTTTTATGCTAAAATATACTTGCCCATTTGATCCTAAGAGTATACTTTGCTTGAGCGCTGTATCATCTATTGGGTTTCAAATGGACATTAATTTTCGATTATTCGTCTGTCCTTCCACCTTTACAACAATATTCATTTGTTTTAAAATACGCTATTTTCAATCTATGCCCATAGGGGTTTTCCGCAAAAGCCTTGATACCATATGACTTTCTGTGCATCTAGGTAAAAAAAAATTTTTGAATGGCTGTTAAGGAAATGTAGCCCACACTGTTTGGGAGTGGAATGAATGATCATTTAATAACATTTGAGATCTTTCCACTTATTGCCAATTGGTTTTGAGATGGATATAAAGTTTCTATATGGTATCAAAGCGGGGCCCATTCCACTCCACATTTAAAAAAAAATTACAATCCACACCCTACGATGACAAACCAGCAAAAAAAGGCTGCACGAAGAAAGGACCTAAAAAGTGGCCACACGTGACAGACCTCAAACGCGGCTGCATGTGAGGGGGATGTTAAGGAATTAGAGTCCCACATTGCTTGGGAGTGGAATGAGTGATCACTTAATAACATTTGAAACCTCTCCACTCATTGCCAATTGGTTTTGAGATGGATATAAAGTTTCAACATGGTATTAGAGCGGGGCCCGTTACCCCACACATTTTGTAAAATTCACAATCCACACCTCACGATGACAGACCAGCTAAAAGGCTGCACGTGGTAGACCTCAAATGCGGCTGCTCGTGAGGGAGATGTTAAGGAAATGTAGTCTCACACTGGTTGGGAGTGGAATGGATGATCACTTTATAACATTTGGGACATCTCCAATCATTGCCAATTGGTTTGAGATAGATATAAAGTTTCTACAGCTGCATCTGGGCTATTTGATGATGATTTGTCCACTTCCTCTAGGCATTTCTGTAGCACTAAATAGGATTAATATATCTTATCACTAGTGTTCTAAAAGTTGCCACCGCCCAACGACTAGTTTTTAGGGTCTAGGCATTGAATTGGCATTTTGCACATTAGTCAGGAATTAGTCAGGGATTAATCAGCTAGTTATGATAAGTCGGCTAGGTAGCGAAAAGGTAGCAGATCTATTTCGTGATTTTTAAGAGTTTTAGGGTTAAATGCGTAATATTAAATACATGTATGGTTTTATGTTAAGTGTTATTTTAACAAAAACAAAATACATGTATGATTTTATGTGTTAAGTACTTGATTTCTTTTGTTTTCAACTTTGAAAATTAAACTTTCTATTTGACTAGTTATTTTTACTACTTAGTAGTTGCTATTCTTCCTATTTATTTCATTTCTTACTCCACCTTTGGGGGAGGTGGGGAGATATAAAAAGAAAAGAAAACCTACTAATCTCTAGCCCCGGTTAGTCCCCGACTATCGACCTCCATGCTAGTTGCGAGGTCCGGAGAAGAGACGATATTGTGTGTGCGGAGCCATTGTATAATTTTATACATGCAGCCTAAAAAGTTATTGATAACTTGAAATTTTAGGAATTTGTACTCCACATAAATTTTAGGGATTTGTGCTCCACATCCGGACCATTAATTGTTGAGATGGATAGTCCAAATTCTATGAAAATCCACATAGGATCCAGATCCTACTAAAATACTCTCCATTTCCCATCTCATCATTACTGCCCAAAACTTAATACTCCCATTTCCCGTGAAAGTGGAGTCCAACGAGATATATGGCCATGTTTTCCACTAGAAAAAGGGGGGAAATTTAGGGGTGGTTTTCATCTCGTTAATAATCAACAAGTTTCAGCATTTTATCATCTCGCTCACATTCAGAAAAAAGTTGTCAATAAATTTTTTTTTAACTACAATAACTCTACTCAAAATCTCATCTACAACTTATTTAGACTCCATTCTTGTAAACTAAATTATTTTCTTTTTTTATGTGTTTCATTTGTTTTTTTTTTTAATTTTTGTTAGATTCGCATGACATTCTTTGGATTAATCATCCGAAATCGACTGTCCGTGGTAACAATCTCCCTCGCTTTTTGTCTGATTTTTCTTTTCATGGTTTCTCCTTTATCTTCCTTTGTTTGGTTATGTGTTGAGTTTTCAGGAACTAAAAATTGTTTTTAGACAGTGTGATGGCTTTGCTTTTTCCCATTGGGTGGAGTTGAATGATTCAATTGTTGTTTCTTTTATCTATATATAAGCAGGGTTTATCAATGATTTAATTGGTAGGTTTTTCCTTGATTTGAAATCTTCGTTTTAAATTTTATTTTCCTCACCAGATAAGATGTTGTCAATATTTTTCTATAAAAACTGTCCATTTGAAGTGATTGATTGAAAATCAATTTCTACCATTAGATGGATGAGAGACACTCGACTGCCCATGTCTCTACCCCATCCATGAAGGCAATCTTTCTCAAAGGAATATCAAGTTAGTTCTTGCAATTCGTCCTCCTCTCTCAATCTTTTTTCGCTTTATATTGTTCTCTCTTCTTTCTTTTTTTTTTTTTTTGGGCTTTAATAGTTTATGTAATATTTTTTATTCTAACATGAAACCATGGGTGTTTCTGAGTTTCTTCCTATTAACTTTACAAAATCCAACCTAGGCTTATCATTTGTCTGGATTCAAAATTTGAAAACTCCTCATTTTCCTCCCTTAATTTTTGATTCTTCCCTTTTATTCCTCCCTGAATTTGTTTGGGTCATGCAATGTTCTAGATTCAGTTTGTCTGTATTTAATGATTTGAAGAAGTATTCTAATCATTTGGTCTATCTGTGCAGGAACAATGTTCCACTATCCTTCATTCTATTTTTTCTTTCCAAGTATGATACTAACATCCTATTTGTTTTGATTTTTAGGGGTTGGGATATTCAGGTGTACAACATTGAGTTATTTGCCCCTTACAACATGTCCTCGTTTTGCCACGGGCATGCGCTAGTATATAATAAGGGAGGACGATTTTTGAATCTTATACATAACCACCGGTGTAGATTTATCTCCTCATTCTACATAAATCTCCACCCTTTCATTCAATAAATAAAATGACATTTTGGTAAATACTTCACTTATTTTTGGACAAAAAATAGAACACGGTGGTCTCTGTTCAAAATTTGAAAACACGTACTACTCCTTTTCTCTCTTACTTTCCCCTTTTCCCTCTCTCTCTCTCTCTCTCTCTCTTCTCTCTCTTCTCATCAGACAACCTCTGACTCTCTCTCTCTCTCTCTCTCTTCTCATCAGACAACCTCTCTCTCTCTCTCTCTCTCTCAGACAACCTCACGATGATTGACTTCCCGGCGACATCTGGTAGGATTCATCCCCGACCACAGATTAACGTTGACCGTTGAGATTCCAGTGAAATCCGATTAAGTTCCATCCCTCGATAAAGGTATGGATCTTGAAACCCTAGCTCCCTTTTTACACAACCTAGTTGTAGTTGATTCTCCTTTTTTGGTACTAATGATGTTTTATCAGGAAACTCATCCGAGTCATCTTCAGGTGGGTTGAGTCAGTTTTCTTCAAAATATGTAGAGAGGACTTGATGTGCACTGCCTTATCAATGGTCCAGGTTGGCGCCGGTCGTAGAATTAATCTCGGTCTCTTCACGGAACCCTCTGGTATTAAGCAATTTCTGCTCCAATACACATGCTTTTTTTCCCCTGTGCTTAATGGTTAGGTTTTGATGTTCATTTGATTGGTTAGAAGGAATTTATCGATGTCGTGCTTTCTGTTCTCGAGGGTTATTGATGGCTGTTTGTCTGATTACTAAGATTTACTTGCTGAGATTATAAGGAAATTAGAAGGAATTAACTTTTCAATATCGCATTTTCTTTTGGCCTATTTTCTTTTATGTAGTTAAGATAAGATATTTGAAAGGAGAGTTGGCTGCCAAATTGAAAGGGGATTTTCATACCCCACACATATAAAAGGTCAAGGAAAAGTTATAGGGCCAAGATTGATATGGCAACAAAACATTAGGCAGCTAAGAGAAAGAAGGTGTTAATGGGAATTAGTACGAGACTAATACCGGGATGGGGTAGTAGGAGAAAGAAGGTTTTATAGGGCCAAGATTGATGTGGTGAGACTAATACTGGGACGGGGTAGTAAGAGAAAGAAGGTGTTATAGGGCCAAGATTGATGTGAGACTAATACCGGGACAGGGTAGTAACAAAGACCTTCAAGAATTAGTATGAGTAGCGCCAATAGAACGTGAGAGAAAATAGGCAAAGGTAGTCAGTTGTATATAATGTGAATGACCAATAGACATTCGGACATTTCATTTCTCATTTGTACTTTATCAATGTCTTCTTTCTACTTTAAGCAAGTAGTAGAATATTGAGAGGAGTTAGGTGTGCAGGTGACTACGATTAACAGGGAAGGCCATTGTGCACCTTTGTGGGTGATTTGTGGCATCTTTTCTTTAGTGTCCTACCCAACATCTAAGTTGGCTTTGGGTCAGGATCTCCCTCCCTCCCTCCCTCTCTCTCTCACTCTCTCTCTCTCTCTCACACACACATACATACATACACAGAGCACTATTCTTTGGTGCCGCTTGGTACCTGTATTTTGAGTTTCCTTAACTTTAGGTATGAAAACTTGAATACTTTTTAGCATCAATATTAATATCTGGATCTATGATTACGGAACTACCACACTATCCATATTAATATCTGGATGTATGATTACGGAAATATCTGGATGCAATCAGTCCCTTTACATCAAACTATTTACAATTTCCACAAGTGGTTCAAACATAGTTTGCTGTAATAAAAGAGCCGTGAGGCGTGGATTACGAACAGCTGTATATCACTGATGTCATTGTTACCTATGCAAATCCACAGATCACCTAAGTTCACCCATTTAAGGCTATCCCGACAAAAGGGGCAAGATTCGGACCGCCCATGCCTGAAGTAAACACTGAAAAACCCATCACGTCCAAACAAATTACTAATAAATGGAAATGCTGGAATTGTTACTAAAGAAAAGTAGTACCTATCAACAACTAATATGCCAGAACGATGGTTTAAAATGGATAGGCATACGATGCAACAGACTAGACAAGCTTATTTGATCAACTCGCAGACAAAACACTTTGCATTACAGAATTTACAGTTACCATAGGAGAGCAAATACGCTTCCCTATCACTACTTTTAAAGATTACTTTTGCAGATCGTAAATTCAGCTATAGAGAAACTGTAAGGAGAATGATGCATGCAAGTGGAACCAAAGTCAGGTCACTAATTAGTTTGGTCCAAGTATACCGATATTTCTTAGGGTTTAGTACAAAGTGAACCGTGGAAAAACGGAAAAACCAAAACTTATCATGGTCAAAGGCAGCAAAGAGGAACGACATGGTTGGGCAGAGTACTTCAAATTTATATTGTGATATCTAACGGGAAAAAAAACCAGAATTGCATTTTGTTTGATTTGCCTTTCATAGAAAATCTAAATGCTTCTTTTTTACGCAAGTGAAAAACAGAACATATTTGATGGCCTAAGACGTGTGACTTTGCATCCTAAATGTTTTTTTATTTATTTATATTATATATATATGCAATCAATTTTTAGCACACATGAGCCCGACTTAGTTTATTTATTTTACGTTTGTGCAGACATACCACTGAAGTACGTCGAATCGCGAGGCTTCAGATCCGTAAGTATTCACTTATTATGTAGAGCACTGGCTGGTGTGCTTAGATTTGTACTTATGTTAAATGCATAGCACTCTTAGATTTTTACTGATTTAGTTGATGTAGAGTACTGACTGGTGTGCTTAAATTTTAAAATGTTGGTTCTTACAATCTTACTTTTTAGGTTTAAATTGTGATGGACAGGAATTTTGTTTGTTTATAATTTGTATATTTGATCATTTTGTATGATAGCTTTAAAGTTGTTAATATCACATCCTGATTTGTATGTCATGCAATCCCATACATTTGATTGGGAAAACCATAGGAGACTCAATGAAATATTTTAAATCTGCGGTGTTGTCCGTCACTCCATCTCAATGTCTCCAACACGACTTTCTGCCTTGTTCTCTTTGCAATTCAAAAAGAATTTTTCAAAAAATTGTCCCTAGATTCCCCCTATTTCCAACATTTCTCTCTCTATCTCTCTCCACTAATTACCCCAACTATTTTTCAAAAAAAAAATTCAAATTCCAATCCAAACACAGCATTTGTTAGTCTAGAATGGTTAGATGAACATTGCGTATTTGGTTTTTGTTAGATTGGGAATTGTGGTAGTTTTTGAAGTACAGTATTCAAGCTGTAGGTTTTAACAAATATTTCCATTTAGATTTGATTTTGGTTTTAAGAGTTCATTTACTTATTGCAATATTAGATATTCGTCTAATATCCAAGTACCTGTGTCGGACACTCCATTCAAGGGTATGAGATTAGTGTTCAACATTTATCGTTGGACATTCACATAGCACGCATACTTGGTGATGCAATTTTATCAGGAAATATGCATTTTCAAGTGTGGGTTTAATGTTTTGGGGTTTAAAAGTAAGTTATCTAAATTCATTACCATGAAGTTTCAAGTGTGTTTAATATTCGATATAGATTTTTCTATGGTCATTTGGCTAATTACTATGCAGGAATGAACAAAAATTATAAAAAACTAAGAAGTGAATGCCAAATGTATTTTCTATCTTCTCTGCGTAATGTTGTATGGACTTACTTTGGAAGAAAAGTTTTCTTGATTTTCTATATACAAGTTACTGGAATGATAGGTCTGATTCTTTTTTTTTTTTTTTTGGATGATATCTTTACTTTTCTTGAGGAATTACCGTATTGGTTTTGAATTTTTGTTTTTTGTTTTTCTCTCTTTTCTTAGTTGGGTTATAAACTGAATGGATCAACTCTTATTATTTTTTGGAACTGTATTTTATTTAGGGATGCGAACAAGAATGAGGACAATTGACATCTATGGAAGCAATACGGGGTGTTGTTCCAGTGGTCTATGGAGTTGCCACGCTCGATTCCAGTATTTATTTGCGTGTACTGATCGTTCGACGGTTTGACCCGTTCCTTCAGGCACGGGCATGCACTAGTACATCTATATATATTATAAAAGGGAAGTTGTGGTTTGTTTTAACGAAAAATATTACCTAGTACTTTGTAGTATGCACACTAGGATGGGGTTATAAACAATTTTGTATGGGTTCATATCTTGACCAATAAAAATGTATAGCATAACAATAGTAGCCGATCGCACTAATTTCTTCCCATGGGTTATCCGACCCCACTAGTTTTGCGTCGTCCAATGCTCACAGCATCTAATTGAAAATTAGACAACGTAAGTAGGGGTGGGGGTATCTTTTTTTTTTACTCCTACTGCATAACCCCCCACACCTTCTTATTTTCCAAATCTTAGAGCAGTTCCTGTGTGAGGTCCTCTTCATTTTTTTTTACTTGTTCTGTATTGTCGACTGAAAGAGTTGTCTATATGATTTTTTGTGTATGTGTGTGTTTGTTTTTTTTTTGAGCTCCCATAGAAATTGCTCTAGGATCTAAGAAATTGGAAAAACACACACAAAATAAAACAGAAATCATCTAGATAACTCTTAAGAGGACCTCCCACAGGAACTGCTCTAGAATCTGGAAAATAAGAACACCCAAAAGAGAGAGAGATGGCAGACATCCTCTCTATTTCGTGAGAGAAAATAGTGCGTTTGGTGTGGGGGTTGTGCAGTAGGAGTATATATCATGCGGTTTGGGGGATGGTGCAGAGTAAAAAAAAGATACCCTACCCCTACTTATGTTGTCAAATTTCCAATTAGTTGCTGTGAGCATTGAATGACGCAAAACTAGTGGGGTCGGCTAACCCATGGGAAGAAATTAGTGGGGTCGGCGACGCGAAAGTAGTGGGTTCGGCTAACCAATGGGAAGAAATTAGTGGGGTCGGCTACTATTGTTATGGTATACATTTTTATTGGTGAATATATGAACCCATAAAAATTTGTTTATAACCCCATCCTAGAGTGCATACTACAAAGTACTAGGTAATATTTTTCGTTAAAACAAACCACAACTTCCCTTTTATAATATATTATTGGCAAAAGTCAATAATATTAGATTGTTAACTACCAACTCATCTAAAAGCTTAAGCTGTTAAAGAGATGGACAACTTTTATTATTTATACTCTCAACACGCCCCCTCACGTGTAGCCAAACTTTCAACCATAAGCGGGCTAAACACGTGTAAATTTTAATCATTAGGTAGGCGGTGAGTTTCGAACCCAGGATCTATTGTCTGGTCTGATACCATATTAGATTGTTAACTATCAACTCATCTAAAAGCTTAAGCTGTTAGAGAGAGGGACAACTTTTATTATTTATACTCTCAACAAATAATATTAGAATTGTTTGATTGGCACCTTAGGAGTTAAAATCGTGAATTCTTTTCTCCTATCACCTAAGTGCAATTTTGATACCGCTGGGTCAGAAGCTTGTTTGCAAAAATATTTTCTCACATATATACCCAAAAAAATTGATAAAAACACAAAATTTACATATTCGGCACCATATTACTAGCGTGTGTTGAATTTTTTTTTGCTGGGAGTAAACATGACACTCCAGAAGTACCCAATAATTAGCCCTGCCTGCATAATGCAAGTTTCACTTTGTTGGAAGAGTTACAGAAGATAAGAATACTCAACCGCTTAGTTGTCGAGTCTAATCAAATTTATAGACACCAAGTGGGTACAAACACGAAGTAGGTTAGGATCGAGAGAGAGAGAGAGAGAGAGAGAGAGAGAGAGAGAGAGAGAGAGAGAGAGAGAGAGAGAGAGTACAACAGGAAGATGTAATATTAGACTGACTTGAACTAGCTTGGATATTACAAGTGGTAGAACCCTCCTTTTATAGGCGTAAGGAGGGAATACTGACACTAGTATTTACATCATGGCTTACGTACATACCTCTATCAGTAATACAAACAACCCATAATTGAACGTTACTGTTGGTACACACATAATTGGTCTTTACTGTTTACAATAGACTTTGACTACTAATTAGTGTGTACTGTGTCTTGTGAGAGATATAATTGGTGTCTGTAATATGATGTAGATAGTTACATTAAAGCTGAAGTATGGACTTTAGTCTAGGAAGGAACAGTTCTAGACAATTATGTGCTTGTACTATTTAAAGGAACA
>JAOTQK010050742.1:0-14281 GCA_025642025.1 Rhododendron ferrugineum | reverse complement strand
CATCGATGGACGCAATAGTAACTTATCATTGAGGATTCGAGGTACACTAAAGCAACTCAAATAGTTGATCATAAAGCTAAGTTTTTACCTGGATCCATGATGGTATGGCAACTCCCTAGAAGGGAATATTGGAATAAAGATCTTGATCTTTAAGTCCTGTGTTTGTATAAGAACTTTTTTCTTTATCTGCAAAAGTAACATTTTATTAGGGAAAGGGGAAAAGGAAATCCAACAAAAAGTTGATCATAAAGCTAAGTTTTTACCCGGAACCTTTTCGCTTATTCCGGGGCTTCCCATTGGTATACGATTAGGGATCACTTTGTACAACATCTCAAGGGAGAATAGGTTGTGATTGCGACTTGCTGTGGACGATGATCTATCTGAGTTTGTTTACCTGGATTTTGACCGATTTGGGGGCAACAGTCAAATCAGGAAATTCAGATTTGATGCACCTTTTTACAAGACCCCGAAAGAAAATTCTTTCACAGTAAAGGTTTGCCTTGGATTGGAGTGCTTGTCTGAGAATGTTCATTCGTTCAAAAGTTGTGGGGGTCCAAAACAGGAGTTAGTTTATCTCTGCAAACAGAAGGAAGTGTTTCTTTCTACTGTTGTGAAAGAGTGAGTGGCAACTCTGTTGCTTGGGTAAACAGTGTCGTGATGGACGCCAGCTCCACAACAGCAACCGGCTCCCGCCACCCGAAACAACTGTCACCACTATCCTAGCCAAAGCGTCTGAGTGGGAGTCATTGTGCAGCCAAGCCCTACTACAACCTGTGCCCACTGGGTTTCGTGCAAATTGTGCTCTGTGTTGGGCCTCTCAGCTGAGCTTTGGGCTATTTATCATGGACTCAAAATTCCTCAGGGAAACACATCCCCAGCAGGAATCGAATCAGATGCCGCAAATGCTATCAACCTAATCAGTTCAACTAAAAGCAATCGCCAACTTCACAATCTCTTCCCTGTTTGCAGGTCCCTTATCCAGGACCTGGGCAATCCTCCGGTTAAAGCATGTCATGCGCGAATGCAACAAGTGCGCCGATCAACTAGCCCAAGATGCGAAAGTGCACCGTTTTCCTTTTTTAGTTTATCTTTGAATTTCCGTATTGTATTATATTCCAAATGTTGGAGGGCCCGATGGGTGTTTCTTATCCCAAACTATGTACTCTTAATTTTATTCATGCGAAGTTTCCGTTTAACCAAAAAAAAAGTGTCACGAGGAAAAGATAAACCATCTGGGTTTTATCCTGTTAAAAAACTCAAGGCCTGGTTGTCAACCTATTGAGCAAATGACAAGAAGCTGAGTTCTTGATATTCCCCATTACCTGTTACATGTTGATTTCCAACACTTCCATCTAAAATAATGGGCAATATATCAGTCTAAAATTCCAGAAAGTAGCAATTTAATCTTCTCCTCCAACGTAATTTCTTTATGCTTGTTGTAATTTCTTATGTTGGGTTTGTATTTCTCATGTGAACTCTCGTAAGAACTATTTTTTATCTATCTATGAAATTCTACTTTTTGCCAAAAAAATAAAATTAAAAATCTTCTCCTCTGTAACTTTTCTCTTCTTAGGTTTTAATGACAATAATATCATGTCCAAATGGCATAACATATTGTCACGCCCACGTATTGAATACCTATCCCATTTTTCAAAGTATAAGCAGTTTGAAAACAGGACATCGTCTCTTTAAACCAATGCCAAACCAACTTCCTCCTTAAACCTATAGAACATAGGGCATGACAACATGAAGTTATAAATTAGTACAAAATGACTAATCTTTTTACAAAAAAATTCACGTCTAATGACGAATGCAGAGATTGATAAGACTAATTATGACTATCCTCCCATGTCAACACCTTTGCTAAAACCTTGTTCACACAACCCACTAGACTGATTAGTCTATAATTCTGCAGCCTAATTAGATTCACACACATGTGGAACCAGAATAACAAAACCAGAATTTAGCCCTTATGCAATCTTACCATTCGCGAAAAACCCACAAAAGAATTGAAGAAACAACCCTTTTCATAAATTTCCAACCTTTCTTGATAGCTAGCATGCATGTTAAATTTCCTTTGATCTTCCTCCCCAACTTTAACTGAAAAAATCATTAAGTAGTACAGGTCTTCTTCTACAACTCTCTCAGTATATCTTCTCATATTTTTCAAATATTGATCTCACGAGGTAAAACATCGCATCTCGCAGTAGGATTGCAAACGAACCAGCTCGCAGTTTGACTTGACTCGGCTAATAGTCCAGTTAAGGTCAAAGCTCAACACTCAAAAACTCGGCTCGGCGTGGCTCGCAAAAGCAAAAAGTATAAAAATACCATATGATGAAATTCAGACATAAAACTAATTTTGTATGTGTTTTTAAAGATATATGCAAGTGTTTATGTTTATATATTAGCACACTTTCATAATTATGCTAATTTATACAAACAAAAAATAATAATTTTGGTCCGTCCCTGGCTCCGGTTCTTTGTATAGACTTGGCTCGTTTAAAGACTCTCGTTAAGTAAATTATCCAGGCCCGCTTGTTGAGGGCTTGGCATGTTTACAAATGCGCGGAGCTCGAGTGTGAATTTTAGGCTCGTTTACTAAACGAGCTGGAGAAGCCAAGCTTAGTTGAGTTGGTTTGCTTGTGTGTCTCCCCAGTGGTGGCCAGTGTTCGAGTCCCACGGGGAGCAGATTTGGGGTTCAGGGCTATGGATAATTTCTGAACCCGGGCTATGGATAGTTTTTGAGCCCCCTTACTAACAAACAAACACTCCGCTAACTCCCGGCTAATGTATAAGCTATGGCAAAAAAACAAAGGTAAACGAGCCGAGCTCAAACACTACAAAGCTCGGTTTTGTACCCTTATATCGAAGTCACGAGGTTTGGTAGACCAAGACGACGACGCCATTTTGTGAAAATGAGGTTTAACCCAGCGCATCTTCAAGGCGAGGTTGGGGGACGACGAGTTTGATGGGTATAATTCACTGTGACAGAACTTTCATCATGTTCGGACCTCGTGTCTTGAGAATACGATTTTATGAAGAATAAAAACATATAACGCGTGCCTACGGAACGCGAGTTCGGTAGAACAGACTTCGCATCTTCGAACTGAGAAGAAGGTTCTCCCCCTTTTTTGGCAATTTTCAACCTTGTTTTGGAATTAATTTGATGATCCGATTCGTCCTTATTGTATAACGTGTTGATTATATTGTTTATGTAAAGTGTAAATTCGATCGAGTACCAAATGGTTATTAATCGGAGAAGAATGATCCCGATAAAAAATGAAAAAAAGTTAGCAGGGTACACTTGATAACAACCCTTATAAAGGAAGAAGATTTCTCCTCTGTTTTTTGAAAATTTTGACCTTATTTCGGAATTATTTTTATGATCCGATTTATTCACATTGTAGAACTTATCAATTAAAATGATTTTGTTAAATTTCAAGTCAATCGTATACTTTTTGATATATGTCCAAAAAAAATTGGAAAAAAGTGAGCAGGGAACACTTGATTACAACTTCAAAAGACTTTTTATACGGGTTATAACATCGTCCCTTATTAACATCGTCGCCCGTCCAAGTCTACTTCACCGTCGCCGTTTCGACCACTGAGTCAGCCGGCAGAGGTGCGTTCTCGACTCGGGCGATCGGAGCTGGTGAACTCATCCACGCGGCCACACCCATTGTTTCTTTATCTCTCTACAACAATTGGTGTTTGCTATTTGTGCCTCAGAAGTCTCAGAAACAGAACCACTTCTGCAGCCAAGAATGTGAGGAACAATCTAATGTACAATGGGTTGGGTGGTTGTTGCATCTAATTCAATTTCTATTGGCGCACATTCTAATAGCTTTTTGGGTTTGATTTTATTGGGCCTCAATTATTGTATTTTGTTGAGCTATTCTATCTTAATAATTGACAAATTTAAGTGGATTTTATTCAATTTGACTCGTGCTATCCATCCAGTGCAGATAATGCTAAAGAAAAAACGAGTTGCATATTGAAAAATATGAAAAATTTAGTACATTTTCTGAACCCACAGGGTTCGCCTGACCTCCTTAGGAAATAGTGGAGCCGCCCATGGGCTTACGGTATTAGAAATTGTTGTAAGGTATATGTGTCCCACGTGTTTGACATTTGGCTTCTGAAGGAAGTCCTTTTTCGGCCTATGGTTTTTGTGAAGTCTTTTGATTCAACATTGTTACTTAGAAAAAGATTTTCATAAATTCTCAGCTTCAGGTGCTCTCGTTTGCCAGTGCATTGAAAGATATGTTGGACAGATGTGGAAAGCACAAGATGTCTCTTATAAACTTGAACTCCATTTATGAATTCATAGCTTTCGCAGTTGGTTGTGCATTGTAAGGCTTCTACTAGAACCTTGCATTCGAAATGTGACGTTAGACCAATCTTTATGTATTATAAATCTACCAGACTCATTTTAGACTTAGCTCTTTATAGCTTCAGATCATTTATTGGTTGCTTGTAATAGTTTCGCGTATCGCAATGCTTGGGAAAGACATTTCACTACGGAGAGGAAGAAGATGAATGGGGATCTTAAAGGTGAAGGGCCAGAAATACAAGGACGGAGATGAGGGAGTACATAATAGTATAATTGGTAATATGGGTGGGTGGGACTGAATCTTGCTGCTGGTGTGGAGAAGAGGAGAACATTGGGGCTTTCCTTTTTATTTATAGCCTAAGGGCATCTTTTGGTCTTCATTTGGGAGGGAAGATGCTCATTGACATAAGTTTTCTCATATAACTACACGAAACTTGTTTTGGGTTGTTTCAGAGTTTAATAATCTGGATATGGCTACGTGATTCTCAGAGCAAGTCAACAACAAAATGGCTACTATTACTATTTCTGATGAGGTCTATGTGGACAGTATGGAACAAGACGATGATAACCTGGAGGAAGAGGTCCTAGGATAGTGTTTCCAAACTGCATAAAATGCAGTTTTATATCAGTATAATGCAGGAAGTTGAGAAGATGTCTACAATGTTATCAAATCAAGGAGTTCTGATTGAACAAGGTCCAGACGCAAAGATGATAGCAGATTGTTTTGCATTACGTGAGGCAATAGGGATAGACACTTATAGACTCTGTAAGTTTATCATTGGCAAGTATCCAAACGTCCACATGGAAGTTCTTGGCCCAGCTCCTTATGCTTGAGCAGTTAAAAAGATTGGGAACGAATTGGATCTTGCCCTTGTTGATCTGAAGGAGGTGTTATCTCTGGCTGATATTGGTTGTGTCTCATGGAAAGGGATAGGCAAGCCACTTTCGGAAGAAATTCTGCGAAAGACATTTGACGCGTGTGACCGACTTCTTTCTTTACATTCGGACTATGAAAAAGTTCATGCTTTTGTGGGCTGTATAACGGAGTATTTTGAGCCTAATCTTTGTGCTGTTTTTGGAAGTGAAGTTGCTTCTAAGCTAATTGTGGGGACTGCTGGTGGTCTCTCGGCATTAGCTAATATATCAGCTGATGATTTTAGCCTCGTGGGTGCCAAGAAAATTATGGATTTGCAACGTTTTTTCGCTGAAATGCCCCAATTTCGTTATCTTCTGCAATCAAATCTTTCAAGTGACATTCGTGGTCGTTTCAAGTTCCTTGCTTTCCGATATGTGGCTAGAAATTTCACAGTGGCAGCACGGGTAGACTGGACGAGAGGAGATCCAACAGGTAAGACGTGGAGATGTATTCAAGATGAGATAATTAGGGTGATTGAACAGTGGCGAAAGAAGTCCTACTTGGCTGCAAAGCAGGAAAGCAGGGATCTGAACTTGATCAACTTCCTATTTTCAAGCCGAAGGAAGGAAAGATAGATGAGATTGCTGAGGCAAAGCACTATGGAATAAGGATGCTGCTAGTTTTTCGGAGGAGATTGCTATGGGGAAGTGAGGGAAAATACAGGCAAAGAAGCCACGGAAGATGAAGGCACTTGTGATTAATATGGTGGAGTGGGACGAGGGGTGGGACGAGAGGAGGGCCAAGCTGGAGGCCATTAAGAAACGGAGAGCCGTTTTTGAAGTGAACTAGTTTGGTTTGCTTGCTATCAAGAAGTGAAATTGGTCAATGGTTTATTGTTTTTAGTTGCTAGATGGTTTCAATAAGATACTAGATGTTATGAGTGTGCTATTCAATGCTTGCAAATTTCAATTTGGGCAACTGTCATACTGCAATTGAACATGACAACTTCTCTACTTTTTCTTTTGTTTTTCCGTTATGATGCTGTGGACTCTCACATAGTTGTATTGCAGAACGTAAGCATTCTGTACATAGAATCTTGAATGTGATATCAAATAACACTGTTTCTTTTTTATGTCTCTATGCCAATCTTTTTTGCTGCTTGTCTGTCTTTTACAAGTTGACAGTAGCCTCCCTCAAGTTTAAGTCCTGTTATATGTATGATTCTGGGTATATTTATTGTCCCTGTTTGTATTAGGTTATCTTGCTGTTGCTTACCTGATCAACTGACATGGTTTTCCAGTCTACTTTTGCATATGTTTCAGATCGAGCCATGTTGTGATGGCAAGTTGGTCTTCGATGCGGGGAGAGTAGCTGCACTGCTCTTGCTGGCCATCTCAGCTCCACTCTCGAATGAAAGCATATGTTCAGTATTCCACCTAGAATATTTCATCGCGCTGTCGAAGTGCTAGGGAGGATTTCTCATGCTTTAAGTGATGTCATGGACCAGGATACTCTGTTGGCTTATTTGTATCATGGCAGTAGCTCCAGAGTTATTTCTTCTGGGGAGTTTGACTTCAAAAGGAAAGAGTCATTGCTACCTGTTGAAGATGGTTCGACTAATAATGCCATCTATGAGAAATCTTGTTCCGCTGACATGCAAGCAATTAAATGGGGGAAACAAGGAAGGTAATTAAGGCACTTGTTAATTATCAGGTGGAGGATCATAGCGAAGTAATGTAGTCTGTGGAGCTTATACTCGAGAAGGTTAAAGATATCTGGCAGTTGATACAAGTCGGATGCACGGGTGGAGTACTGCAGAGTGTAGACATTGAGGTAGGGATAGAGTTTTTGTTTGTTTGATTGATGTTGAAGACTAATTATTTGTGCACCTCATTTTATCAAATAATCCTTGAAATGTCCTGAGTCTAGAAGTCTTTTTTTTGTTGCTTATTTGCCTTTCAGATAATTTGTTTGAACTCTTGGTTATCAATTCGAAGAACCTCACCAACACTCATCTCTGTATGAAAATGTACTTGTCTTCCTGTGTAATGTAAGGTGCTCATGAAAAATAAATTTGAAGTTCTCTGTTATCTTTCATATCTATCACATACATGGGCTTGTGGATTTTATTTATATGGGTTTTTTTTGTTTTCGCTTCTCTGTCTATTTCTTCTATTATTCCTTTGTTTTTTTTACCCCTGTTGAGTTAACACATTGGAGATCATATGCTGGTATATTCATTTTCTGACATGGACTTGCTTTTGTCAGATATTGCATTTTTGTGCCCAAGCTTTGAGTTGTCACGTATATTATTACCAAATTTGGTTACTTTTTCTGTGTTTGTTGCTGATCTATATTTTATGGGCTAATGCAGGAGTTGGAAGGAAGAGTTGGCAAAATTCCCAACTAGTTCATCTGCTGGTGCATTAGCTTTTTCGTAGCAATATTTAAGGATTGTGAAGCTGCTGGCAAAGTAATGGCCGCACTTTATCTCCCCAAGAAAGCTCTCTTGTGGAATGGGAGAGTTGGGTCTTTTATTGGGGAAACTAGACAGAACCCTTAAAGAAATGAAGTATAGGTTCATGGGGCTGAGTGAAGAAGACGAGTTCCATGTCTTGGAGCTGATACTTCTAAACTGCATACTGAGGTTGTCCAGTGTCGAAGCCTTTAGCGATGGTTCTACTTTGAAGAAGCTCCATTCTACATTGTCACAAATAGAATCTCTCTATTCTGAGCTATCCATTGAGCCTTCCAAATTCGTGAGTGAACTCAAGAAATATTGCATGAAATTGGTTTTTCAGCTGATGGGCCTTTCTACGGTCCACTTCTGTTTTGGTAGTCAGTTGAATTTTTCGCCTTGAAGCAATTTGTCTTCAGTTTAAAACTCAAGCACTTAAAAACAGAGTTGGATGTTTCTGGTAATGACCATGACAACCCTTTTCCCTCTATTCCGGGGCTTCCCGTTGGTATACAACTAGGGATCACTTTGTACAACATCTCAAGGGAGAATAGGTTGTGGTTGCGACTTGCTGTGGACGAGGCTTTATCTGAGTTTGTTTACCTGGATTTTGACCGATTTGGAGGCAACAATCAAATCAGGAAATTCAGATTTGCTGCACCTTTTTACAAACCCCGAAAGTAAATTTTTTCACGGTGAAGGTTTGCCTCGGATTGGAGTGCTTGTCTGAGAATGTTCATTTCTGCAAAAGTTGTGGGGGTTCCAAAACAGGAGTTAGTTTTTCTCTGCAAACAGAAGTTTCTACTGTTGTGAAAGAGCGAGTGGCAACTCTATTGCTTGGGTACACAGTGTCATGATGGACGAAAGCCCCACAACAGCAACCAGCTCCCGCCACCTGAAACAACTATCACCACTATCCTAGGCCAAGCCTTTGAGTGGGAGTTCATTTTGCAGCCAGACCCTACTACAATCTACCCAGCCCAAGCATGCCCTTCTTCTCGGATGGACGCTACCTCCGATTGGCCTCTTTAAACTCAATGTTGATGGGAGTGGTAGCACTCCAGATTCAGAGGCAAGCACTGGTGGCTTAGTTAGGGATTGGATAGGAAATTGGATCACTGGGTTTTGTGCAAACTGGGCTCTGTCTCGATTCTCTCAGCTGAGCTTTGAGCTATTTATTATGGACTCAAACTCCTCAGGAAAACATATCCTTGGCAAAAATCGAATCAGATGCCGCAAATGCTATCAACCTAATCAATTCAACTACAAGCAATCACCAACTTCACAATCTCATCACTTTTTTCAGGTCCCTTCTCTAGGAGCTGGGCAATCCTCCGGTTAAGCATGTCATGCACGAATGCAACAAGTGCACCGATCAACTAGCCCAAGATGCAAAAGTGCACCGTTTTCCTTTTTTAGTTTATCTTTCAATTTTCGTATTGTATTATAGTCCAAATGTCGGAGGACCAGAGGGGTGTTTCTTATCCCAAACTATGTAGTCCAAATTTTAGTTATGCTAAGTTTCCATTTAACCCAAAAAAAAAGTGTCATGATGAAAAGATGAACCATCTGGTTTTCATGTTCAAAAACTCTGGGCCTGGTGGTCAACCTATTCAGCAAATAACAAGAAGCTGAGTTCTTGATTTTACATTCCCCAATACCTGCTACATTCTGATAAAACACTTCCATACCTTAAAAAAATGGGCAACATATCAGTCTAAATTTCCAGAAAGTAGCAATTTCATCTTCTACTCTGATACTTGTATGTACACATATTGAATACCAAACTTCAATATATCACTCTGTACATCCCGTCATAGTTTTTGCATGCCCATACATAACATCCTTCGCTCTAAAGAGCATAAACAACCATGTATGTCATCGATGAGGTGCCTGCCAAATTAAATCAATTCAAGTCCATGGCTTATGGCATTCAACAGAATTGGCAAATAGAAAAGTAAAAATTGGTTCGAATAGTCAGCCACTCACCATATCGCAACAGACTCATACTTTGATTTCCACACAAAGAAATGCAACAAGCTAAGTTTAGAAGCATGAGTTGAATAACAGCTTGGGATGTGGTCCTGCCGGTAGCCGAACCGGAGAACCTCTCACCTTAGCTGAGGCGTTGGGTAAGTGGGTATCTTCCCCGGCTTCGGTTGTCGCCGAACCTGGGCATCGAGAGCACGGCCGCGTCCCTTGGCGCAGCCTCGGTCTGTACTTGCTGGACTGTTTGGTCCGAGACACCAAGTTTGGCCTACTACTACAAGTATATACTTATAATTTTTCCCCTTTTCACTCTTCGCTTCCAGAATGTTATTGTAACGACCCGCCCCAACTGACCTGCTAACTTTTCGCCTAACCACGTGGCTTAAAAGATTAACCTCAAATTATACAGTAGCTAGAAGACGTTTACTTATAAACCATTTCATATTTTTATAGTTTCCCAATGTGAAACTAAACTCTCAAATGTGGGTTGTCACAGTTACAATTCTAAAGTCCCATGTCGCCTAATCATGGGTTTGGTCTAGTTAGTAGTGTATATAATTTTTTGGACACCCTTCTTTTAAACCGATTTTTAAGGGTTAGTTCTGCCATAACTTTGTAGGAAAATGCTAACTACCGCAATATGGCACTGGTTTGTGTAGCTCACGTGCAAGCTTTGCAACTTTTTTGCTGTGAAACAGTGAAAGTCAACTCAATGTCAGATTGTGCAGCATTACTTTTACCATGTGCACTGAAATGACATTTTTACCCTTTTTGTTGTTCCCAGACCTTATGTAGTCGTTCCCACCTCATTACTTTTACAAGTACTTTTACTCTCTCTCTCTTTTCCTCACTTTTCTGTATCTCATTTTTTATTTTTGTTCTAAAAATGTTTATAACTATTACTCCACTATTATACATATTCAATTTTTACACAAATTATACACTCAACTCTTCTTTTATAAATCTACTGAATGAGATCTATATTGAATATAAAATTATTTAAAATTAAAATTTTAATTTTTCAATGTGAATTTTATATTATTGTGACTGAATTTTGGGGGAGAGATTTTCACATCCCTATTTTTTATATTCAAACTTTTTTTAATTTTTTTATTGTTGAAAGTGCGTGTATTTTTTTTTCTAAAAGACGAAAAAAGAAAATATAAACAAAGGGAGTGTAAAAAATATTTCTAGAGTTTTACACTCTAAATTTTTGCATGTTTCAATTGTACATTAATTGTCTACGTATAAAAAGTAAAGATGACTTCTTCTTTTGTGCCTTTGTTCAATTTTTTTTCACATTGGTTAGTTTTGCATCTAATTTTTTTGACTAATTAATTCATCTCAACGAGAGAAATTGAAAAAGTAAAAAGTTATGATCGAAACTCATATTATTTTGAATAAAGATAAAAAAAAATTAAAAAAAATCCTTTTTACACAGAGTTGGGAACTGAAAAGTACATATCATTTGATGGTTGTCTTGTGTCTGAACAATAAAAAAAAGTCAAGAGTGTTGCATAATTAACCAGTGCATGGTGGCACTGGATAGCCGGATTGTAAAGAAAATTATTTTCGACTTTTTACTCTACCCATGTAACCGACAAATATTTTTTTTCTCGACCTATGTAACTAACAAATGAATTTTTTGGCTTTTTCTAAAATGGTTGTTTAATTCTGGGTTGTTTCAAAATTTGTCAAATAGTATAGCCTTCTGAAACAACCCAAAACAGTCCTTTTAGAAAAAAATCAAATATAATTTTTTTTACCTTAAAACTTCTAACCCCTTAAGAAAAAAAAAGCAAAAAGAAAAGAAAAAGAAAATAAAGAAGTGGGTATTCTCTTTGCTTTTCAAAAAAATATTTTTCAAAAAATTTTCTCTAGATTCCCTCTACTTCTAACATTTCTCTCTCTATCTCTCTCCACTTATTACCCCTACTATTTTTCAAAAAAAATTTCAAAACACAAACCAAACACAGCATTTACAGTTGTCAGTTACATAGGTAGAACCGTAAGAACTACTATTTGCGGAGCAAAAGTTTAAAAAGAATCTAGGGGTAGTATTGTCTTTTCAGATGTGTTTGCTATATATATATATATAAACATATATATATATATATACTCATTTCGGACTGACACTTGCATTGGTTCATACAAAGAAAGAACGTGTCAGCAAAGCCAATGGACGGACTAAAGTACAACTCTGACTACGAGGTTAAAAGGGGTACCCTTTAGCCCGACCGAACTTTGTACTGTAACACAGAACCTGGGGCATGGCATATATACTCACACATGCAAATTGGAGGAGAGGGTCTTACCATATAGGAGTAATAATTTGGTGAGAGATTTGGTTTGGTGGGTTGTGATCAGGTTTGTGAATTAATGGAGGGAGATTCGGAAGCGAAAAGGGCGCCGCTGTTGTCGGTGGCGGAGAAGATGCTGGGAGGGAGCGGGCGGCGGATCAGGAGAAGACTGAGTCGGGGGTACTCGGTTAACTCGTTGAGACAAGAGTTTGTGTCGAGGATGCCTGTTAAGCTCCGAGCTGCTGTTGATCTTGAGTCTGTTTCCCTCGTTGATTTCTCCAAAACCTCTGCCTTAACTCCTGGTCTACTCTCTCTCTCTCTCTCTCTCCGTGTCTTTTCGTTGTTTTATAGTATGAATTTTCGATGTATTTGTACGTTAATAATTGTTCTCGCAAGAATTGAGAAAAAAACAACCAAAAAAGGCCGTCAAAAACTCCCTAAAAATATTGTCCGAACTCACCCTTGGTGAGAAGGTACCACAAACCGGAGCCTCTTCCAGTGCTATTTTGTGCAAGTTTTTGCACAAAATAGCTTTTTGATGGTAGAAAGGATATACTGTAATATGTAAGGCATAATGATCACTAAACTCACTCTCTATCTTCACCTTTTTTTTCTTCTAAACTTCTCTATTTCCTCTTTCATACTAAAAATCATAATCTGGCATTTCCTGTTTATAGGGGAGAAAGAGTACTATGAAAAACAAATTGCAACGCTAAAATCATTCGAGGAAGTCGATTCTGTGTTACAATCTGATGAGATTGAGGAAGACCCGGAAGAACTAGCCCAACAGGAAAGAGCAATGAAGATATCTAATTATGCAAATGTTGTACTGTTGGCATTTAAGGTGAGTTGTGATCATTTGTTTGGAATTTGATGATAATTACTGAGTTCGACTAATTGTTTTAATTAAGCCTGATGCAAGATATGATTCGAGATGACAATTCACTTTGTGGATTACTCTATTATATCTTTTTGTTTTGGTTTATTCCTCTTTTTTTCTTAGTGCTATGCTCCTTTCATATATGCCAGATTCCCAGTTCTTCATTTTGTCTTGTTCAACACAAGAAAATATAAAAATCTACAGGATGTCATTGCATAGCAAAATACGCTTTGTGTATGACTTTGGGTGATAAGTTTATGAGGATAACATATCGTGGTATCGCTTTATTTAATATATTCTGTACCAATTCTATATTGGCACTTAATTCTGCAGATTTACGCTACAATAAAGACTGGATCAATGGCCATTGCTGCATCGACACTGGATTCCTTACTTGATCTTATGGCCGGTGGCATACTTTGGTTCACTCACCTGTCAATGAAGAATATTAATATCTTCAAGTATCCTATTGGGAAATTGAGGGTGCAACCAGTAGGCATAATCATCTTTGCTGCTATTATGGCCACACTTGGTACGTAATATTTTATTCACACCCAGTTCCCTTACAATGGTCAGATTTTCAACAGTCGGTTATTTAGAGGCTATGCATTATCTTGATCACCATGAGAGGGAAATTGGTCTTCTTCTCCACTTTTTTCCCATTACAGAATAACAATAACATTTGTCTAGCTTAGCCCAAAAAAAAAGAAAAGACAATAACATTTGTCTAACAGTATGATATTAGTTGTTATAGTTACACGTTTTTATAGGCTTTCAGATATTGATCCAGGCTGTAGAAGAACTGGTTAAAGATGAGGGTTCTGAAAATCTGACCACAGATCAATTGATATGGTTGTGCATTATTATGCTTACTGCTACTGCGGTAAAACTTGCCCTCTGGCTTTACTGCAGAAGCTCAGGCAGTGACATTGTCCGTGCCTATGCAAAGGTATGTTACAACAATCTTGATCTCGATCTTGCTTTTTACCTTTTGGTTGTATAACCTTTTCAGCGTATGTTTACTGTCAGGATCACTACTTTGATGTGATAACAAATGTAGTGGGGTTAGTCGCTGCGATTCTTGGTGACATGGTGTACTGGTGGATTGACCCTGCTGGTGCTATCGTCCTTGCATTTTATACCATCGCTAATTGGTCAGGAACTGTTTTCGAAAATGCAGGTAGCTCCTGCTTCCCTCGTCTTGATATTTTTGGATCTGCTAGTAGTCTCAATTTCCGAATAACTGTGAAAGAAGCAATAGTACGTTTCTTGGCTTGGCTCTAAATACCTTTCTCTCTATCTATATTTATTGCGTCCATTGTATTGAATCCCTGTTGCCTATGTAGCAGGGACACTTCATCGGAGCTCACGTACTGGTGTCGGACACTTCTCGGACACCGACACCCCCGGACACTCCACGGACACGTGTCCGACACTTCTCCCGGAGTGTCCTATTTTTTTT
>JAOTQK010050681.1:0-14289 GCA_025642025.1 Rhododendron ferrugineum | reverse complement strand
GAAATTCGGGATGTAGAACTAACTTAAAAAATTTGTTTAAGGTTGTCATGATTTCGGATGACTTTGTCATAATTCCTATATTTTTCATGATTTTGTCATGATTTATGTTTTCGTCATGATTAGGGGTATTTTAGGTATTATTTAAATTTCAGGATGTCGACTTAAGTTTTCAAACCTAGTAGGATGGGAATCTAAATAAGTTGGGCAAATAAGATGACTAATTAATTTCCTCTTAACATTTTCATAAACTACCGGCCATCATTGTTGATTAAAAGTTGTTATTACAGTAATTATAAAAGCAGAAAGCAAATGGTGGAGGTATTTGTTAAAAATCTAGTCAAATTTTGTAACGAAGAGTTGATATTTAAGAATTTGCTTCTTCCAAAATTTTAAGTCAGAAACTTCGATCAACTGCTACAATATTTGAGGATACTAGTTCATACAGAACTTTATTTCCAATTTAAATAAGTCCACGCTATTAGATTGTGGGACTAGTCGTCCAAGAGTTTGTGTGCAATCAGTAAAATATACTAATATATTAAAAATTGAAACAAAACAAAGCATATCGATCTATAGGGAATTGATAATGTCAAAACCTTTTAATTTGTTTCTGCCAAAATCCTTTTTGTTCGTGTCAAAACTCAAACATTGCATGACTTGATTGCCCTCCACTACACCACTTACTTTACAAAAATACCCCTTGAAATTGCATAAGTACAAGGCCTGTTTTCTAGTTCCACGTTTCAAGCAAAAATGCAAATTCTATCAATTCACGAGCAACCCAAGAGCTAATTTTAGAAGACAAGCAAACAAAATTTAAACATCAATGTTTTCCTATTCCATGTTTTCATCAATTCACGAGCAACCCATCTAACAAACATGAGCTAATTTTAGAAGAACTAAACATAAAAAATGATAATACTCTAGTCTTTGCACAAAAACACCATTATGCATACTCTAGTCTTCTCACACCTTCCTCTCCACAACCTGAATTTTTTTTAAAAAAATGATGAAACAGAGAATCAAAACAAGAATAATAATAATTTCAGTTGTATTACTCTAGTCTCCACACAAAAACTCCGTTACGCATATGTTGGACGGACTTGGTCCACTTAGAAGTAAAGTATTACTACCTGAAAATAAAAAAAAAGAACATAAGATAGAGTTATCAAAGTTATGAAAAAAGAATAATTAATTTACCTCAACTCATCCATCTCTCCATTGATTAAGCTGTGAAGCTTTACAAAAAGGAACATAAAATAATCCTATGGATTTCAAGGGGCATTTTCGTAATCCTCAGAAATGATAGAGGTACCACTGACCAGGGGAGGGATTTCGTACCGCCGGCCGCTGGCGGGCCGTCTCCGGCGTGTATATACACGAAAAAGGGGTGCTCGGATTAAGCACCCTACACACCTCGGATGCCGTTGATTCTCGCGTAGGCCCCCTCGATTTTTTTTTATAGAATTTTTGGACGGCTTGGATCGGCCGTCCGGTGGCCGGAGACGGCCCGTCGACGGCCGTCAGTACGAAATCCCTCCCCCCCTTTCGGTACATATAGCAAGACTCTTTTCGTAAAGCAAGTGGTGTAGTAAAGGGTAATTAAATTATGCAATAAATGAGTTTTGGCAAGAACAAAAAGGGTCTTGACAGAAACAAAAGTGATTTTGGCATTTTCAGCTCCCTATCTATATATTCTATATTCTCAACAAATCCAATGGTCCACAAAGCGACGTTTAGGATTTCCATGTGTGAGCGGGGTTGGTGGATTTGAACTCCACCTACCTGCCCGACTAACTACTCAAATTGCAAAACTTCTATGATGCTCCCAAGTGGTATGAGAGCATCATACTCTCAATAAAAATGGATCATTAGATTGAAAATAGGTAAATCAATGCCCTTTGATCAAAACCACCAACTAAAACTAGACTAGTTTTGTTAAAAACGAGATGATTTTGTGAATTTCTGACAAAAAAACGTAAGATTACTTACCACAAAAATAGGTTTTTATACCACTGACTAAGGCAACACTTTTAATTTTGTAAGGGTAAACTTATTATAGAGTATGACAACACTTATTACAACCGGTTGCTCAGGTAGCAAGTTACTATTGATAGAAAAAAATTAAAAAAGAAAAAGGAAAAGCAAGCTGCCCTTTTTTGGCAGGAAAAATCTGAGATTTTGGGAATTTGCATATGCACATCACTTTAAACTATATACACCATACTTTTGTCTTTTTGCTAACAATTGGGGAGTGAGCAACCTTAAAAATGGTGTTCGTAAATTTAGTTTAAAATTTTCATTTGGTCTTAAGATATAGTTAGAACAATTATTTGGTTACAAAAAATTATACAAATATTTTTCGTAATTTCCAAATAATATTACAAATATATTTAATTAACTTGCTTTTAAATATTATTAAGAAAAAAAATATTTATCGTTGACTTTTGTTAATTAAATTGCTTTTAAATATTATTAAGCAAAAAATTATTTATCGTTGAATTTTGTTGTAACAATAAACTTATAGCGTTAATTTATAGTATATATTAACTAAATTTGTAAGTTATCAAACTATTAAATGAATATTAGTGAAGATTAATACAATTGGCTAAAGTGGAGTGATTAATTTATTTAATTATTTAACCACTGATTTATCTATTTCAATTCTTCAAATGACAAATTAGCAAATTTCAAAATTGATTACTTGGCAAATGAAGGGGTAACAGTCTCAGCGGTTAACATTGATGACTTGGCAAAATGTAAGAGTAACCACTAATGAAACACTAAATTGAAATGTCTCATTCATTGACAACTCAACCGCTTGTAGAGATTTTTGACTAAGTCTCCCTCAATTGTGGGCATATATTGGACATTTCGTATATTGTTGTTTTTAATTGGATTTTGACATGATATACAAAATTCAACATGTAGGGTGTGTATTATCCACCCGAGTATGTGAAATATATTGATGGGGAGTGGACTGAAGAATGCAAGATTCTTGAGGGCCTACATGCTCTAGTCTTGATTGGGGCCGACTTTTATGGAGGGGTTCCAATTTGGTGGCTAAAAAACACGCGGGGCACCTACTGGGGGATAGGGGCTACGTTTATTTCTCAAGAGATGGGACCTTTGAGGGGTGCTTGGAAATAAATGTACGTGTACTTTTTCCCCTTGTTGGGGATTTGGCCAAGTACAAATTGAAGGAAAGGAAGTGGAAATCATGGTAGAAGTATTTTTGAGCAATTTGAATTCAGTTTTTCCATTGCTTATTTTGTAGAGGTCTAATAAAAATTTCAAGATTAATGAAATTTTTTTGTTGTTCAAAAAAAAAAAACTTAACAAGGAAGAAAAGAAAAGGTTAGAAAGTAAGATATGTATCTAAAGGAGAGAAAAATACATTTATATACAACACCTTCTCCCCCTACGAAATAAGCAAGGGGAAAACTCTGCTCAAAACTACTTCTAGATATGCCATGATTTCCACTTCCTTTCCTTAAAGTTGTACTTGGACAGAAACTCTTGATCATCCCAAATCCGTATATCATCTAGTAATGAAAGCACAAAGTTAAAAAAAAAAAAAAAAACTGTAAATAGAGGAAAAAGTTGAATATAAAGAAAATTAATTCAAAATTTGTACCTTCAAATAACTTTTACATGAACCTTTACTACCCGTAAATGGGTAGTCCTTCTCGTAGGCTAATCCGTGCATACAAATATAATCAAAAGATCTTATTAGCGATTTCCCAAAAAAAAAGATCTTATTAGCGAGCCTCCTCTCCCTTCTACCCAGTACGTACAATCTAGCAGCTCCTACGCGGCTAGGGGGAGCAACTTTTTACCCTCATATAGCACTAAGTGGCTTGTCACCACATCACACGCCACAAGTGCAAAGCTGGTCACTACACAATGAAGAAACAATGAATAACCAACAGTCACAAGCACTACAAATCTACAAAGCCTAGAATAATGACAACAACATGACTGGAATCCCACTAATGCTGGCTATTACAATTTTAGTACTGTTCAAGTTGTTGTTGAGAGGTGGGATGAAGTTGAAGAACTACGGAGATGTCTGAACGACAATGATTTGATGAAGAAGCCAGGGTGGAGTTGCGTTGAAGCCAAAGGATTGATCCATGGTTTTGCTTCTGGAGATCGATCACACCCTCAAATGCTAGAAATCTATGAGCCCGACCATGGATGTCATATGTAGGAATGAAATTGTTTTGTTTCCTTTTGAAAGTGCCTCCAGGCCCCTATTTTTGTTCAAAATTTGTCTCATAGACAAAAAAATATGGGCTAACACAAGAACCGATGACTTTTTTTTTTTTTGAGCATGTTTGGAGTGGAATTCAGTGGTTCATTACATCAAAAGAGAAAAAAGTGAATGCTCCTGAGGGTGCAATTCAAAGGCGCCTGAGGCGCATTACGAAATGAGAGAAAATAGCATGCGCTTGGGGCGCGTTCAATTGCGCCTGAGACACATTACTAAAAGAGAGAAAATGTGGAAGCACCCGAGTGCAACTTAAATGCGCCTGGGGCTCACTCGAATTGCGCCTGAGGCACAACAAATATTTTAGATTGTTATTTTATTGAGTTTTTCTAGTCCGAACTGGCAGGGAGACTAAAAATAGGCAATCCTTTAAACATTACAAGGATTGTTAAAGCAAAAGGGAGGCACAAAAAGCCCGTATGAAGTATTTTCAGCTTCTGGGGAGAATGGTAATTGTTTTCAAGGCAAAAATTGCATGGTTTTGCTACTGAAAATGGACTTTGTCACAGTGTTCTCCAAACTTCATTCCTTGGATTTTTATGCAAAGTGCGGGTACATGGATAGAGCAGCTCAAATTGTTTAGACAAATTCCCTTTAAGAATAGCACCACTAGTTTCAGAATCATTCTCAAAATGGCCTCCATTTTGAGAATGCCATAGAACTGTTCCGGTAAAATTAAATGGGCAATGAAAGTCTAGAACTTGTGGCTGATATCTTCTTCTTTTCTTTTCTTTTTTCCCTTCTTCTTATGATGAGTTATGTGGCTGAAATATCATCTTTTAATGCCTAATCGTTGTGTATACTAATATTGGCGGCTTGAAATTGTGGCAGATAGGAACTCGTGACATGGACATCGGTTATTGAGGGATGTGGAGCTTGTGGGCTAGGTTTCGAAGCCCTGAAAATTGTTCGTCAAATGGTGGAAGAAGGACTGGAGCAGAATAGTGGAAGAAGAACTGGAGCAGAATAGTATTGACCTTCTTGACCTTATTATCTACTTGTAGCCACTCTTGGCCTTCTAAGTGAAGGCCGTAGAGTCTTTTATGCCATGAAATGGAGATTCGGAATGGGACCTGTTCTGAATCATTACACTTGTACCGTGGATTTGTTGAGCCGGTCTGGGAAGCTCAACGAGGCTTTAGGTATGGTTTCGAAACTAGTGGCTTTTCCATGAGTCGGTCTGGCAGCTTGTAGAGTTCAATAGGAACAAAAAAATAGGGGAATATGCAGCTAAAGGCTCTTGGATTTAGAACCCAATAATGCTTGCTATTACTGTTAAAGCATCCAACGATTACACTTTTCTGTTCAAGCTGTTGTTTAAAGGTGGGATAGAGTTGGAGAAGTACGGAGAGGTATGAACGACACCGATATGATGAAGAAGCCGGGGTGGAGCGGCGTTGAAGCCAAAGGATCGATTCATGGTTTCATTTCTGGAAACTGATGACACACTCAAATACTTGAAATCTATGAGCCACTGGATGTTATATGTAGGAATGAAATTACATCAAAAGAGAAAAACAATGATCCATGGTTTCATTTCTGGAAATTGATGACACGCTCAAATACTTGAAATCTATGAGCCACTGGATGTTATATGTAGGAATGAAATTACATCAAAAGAGAAAAACAATGCTCCTGAGGTGCAATTCAAATGCGCATGAGGTGCCCTACAAAATGAGAGAAAAAAGGGTACGCCCGGGGTGCGATTCAATTGTGCCTGAGGTGCATTACAAAAGTGTGTAATTTAGGATGTCTTATTACAGTGTTGATGTTAATTGTCTGTAGCCTTACATTTGATGCTTTTTAAGCCTTTTGTTTCTTTAGACTAAAAATCTGAAACTTGGTAATACATACATGTATGGTAACTAAAGAAGTTTTCAAGATCATGTTAACTACACTTTAGATATTGTTTGCAATTGTCATGTTGGATTGTGGCTTTTGATTTCCCATGAAAACAATAAATATTGCATCAAATAAGGGCCTTTTCTCATTTGAAAGACAATTGTCTGACTCTGCAACTATTTTGCCACAACCATTGCCTGCATGACCTCTCTCCGATTTCAAATGCATTTATTTGACAGTTTGGCATAGTTTTTTTTTCTCCTGCTTGGCAAAAGATGATTTTAAAGACTTATTGTTGGTTAACAATACACTACTATCCTTGGGATTTAGAGATGCCTGTGCTTGGCAGCGATGCCGAGCGGCCGATCCGACCGTTCATCTCAGCGATCGACGGCTCGAATATTGATCAAGCAATAAACGGTTCAAATTTTTATACGCTCAGATTCAATCCGAGTGATCCGTGCCGAAATGAATGGTTGGATGCCGCTTGGCATCGGAGTGCTTGGCAGAATCATTTGGCCCCATTGTGACCCATTGACTCCGTTCTAGCAAGAAATTGGAAATGCTCACAGATTGTGGTGTATGCTTGGACATGGGTTGAGGTTGAAATTTTTCTATGCGATGGTTGGTGATTCTTGTGACGTTTTGGAACCAAAGGTAGCCACCTATGTTGAGGAAGTATTGAGCCTTAAGAGGCATGGTAAATAGATGATTTCTTGGCACATAAGCAAGGACGCGGTGGATGTACATAAATGAAAGCTCGTATTGAAGATGGGTTATTGCATAAGGGGTGATGATGGTCAATAAAATGCGGCTACATGCCTAACCCGAAGGTTGCATGCTTTATGTTTTCTTTATTTAGCGTCTTGTGTCTTGTTGTCCAACTTGAGGGCAAGTTGTTTTTTTAAAGAGGGTGAGTCTGATGCAGTATGTTTAAGGGTATGTATTTCATTTTGAGTCCTTTGTAGTAAAGGGTCTATAAATAGGAGTCTAGAGTGCTCATTAGGTAGCTTTTTGATTATTAAGAATATTGAATATATTGATTGAGACCTTTCATATTTTGATTGCATCACAATAGGGGAGGCCATAGTAACATGCTTCGTTACGAAACGAAGCATGTTGACTTATTGTTGGTTAACAATACACTACTATCCTTGGGATTTGGAGATGCCTGTGCTTGGCAGCGGTGCCGAGCGGCAGATCCGACTGTTCATCTCAGCGATCGACGACTCGGATATTGATCAAGCAATCAACGGTTCAGATTTATATGCGCTCAGATTCAATTCGAGCGATCTGTGCCGAAATGAACGGTCGGATGCCGCTCAGTACTCGCTTGACACCGGGTTGCTTGGCAGCATCCTTTGGCCCCCATTTGTGATCCATTGACTCCATTCAAGCAAGAAACTGGAAGGGCTCAAAGATTGTGGTGTATGCTTGGACAGTCACTTGGACAAGTCTCTCTATTAAAATGTTAAATGAATTGCGTAGACATTTTTATTTTCCTGCCAAATGAAATATTTTTTTTTGTTTTTATTCAATTTTTTTTTGTATTTGTTAGTGTGTGTCAAATTTTTGTAAACTATTGATTCATCTCGACAAGATGAGTCGGAGAAGTGGAAAATTATGACCCAAACTCAATTATTTTTTGAAAAATCCAAAAAAAGGTCAAACAATATTCAAACTTTTTCTTGGCTTTTTTTAAAAATAATATTTGAGTTTGGGTCATAATTTTATAGTTCTTCGATTTCTCTCGTTGAAACGAACCATTAATCCATAAAAAAAAAAAAACTTTGACTCAAAACTAACTAACGCGTAAGAAAATTGAATAAAGACAAAAAAATAAATTAGGGAAACATTAATCTTGTAAAAGAATAAATCCCCAAATGAGAGGCAAGAAAATATTTTGGGCCAATTGAAAGATTTTTATTTCGTTGATCTATTTCAATGGGTTTTGGCTTAAAATGCGGTGGGCCAGCTGGTCAAGCTCAATTAAGTCCACTAAGTCCTAGAGGCCCGCTTCAAAACCCAATTCTTCACTGGAAGCCCAACTCTTCGGCAACGATGATGGGTATACTAGTCACACTTTCAGAAAATTGCGGCCATGAGTAATAAGAAGCGGCCAAGATAAAAGTGTGATTAGTGTATGGTCTGTTTTCGGACATCTTGGCCACGTCTTATTACTATTGGCCGCATCATATTACTCTTGGACGCACTTTTTGACACTTGGCCGCGCATTTTTGAAAGTGTGCTTCCTAACCACGCTTTCAAAAAAGCGAGGCCAAATGTCAAAAATTGCGGCTAACAGTAATAAAAAGCGGCCAAGAGTAATAAGAGGCGGCCACGATGTCCGAAAACAGACCATATACTAATCACGCTTTTACTAGTAGTAAGCAAGAAGAAAACGCAATTTACCATGAAGAAGTCTTTGGTCTTCTCTCAAAGTTAGATTAATACGTGATTTTTTTTTTGTTTCCATGTCTTGTTTCCATCATAATTTCCTGCAGCAAATTTCGACATGGCCTTAAATCTTGGAAAATGATTTATTGGTCAACATGAGTTTGATTCTTTTCTACAAGTAATTCAGAAACTACCCATACAACCCCTACTCAAGAGTCATTTTGCAACTGAAATTCAGTGAACTTGATCAATCCACTGATTCATTGGATGGAGACCCAATTCCCTTCAGATTCGTCTTGAACAATCAGTAGCGAAAAATAAGTAGCGATATTTCAGAGAAAGGTCAGTTTAGAGAGAGGTGATAGCTGAGTTTTGTTCACCCTCCTTAAAAGAGGGTGAACATTAGCCTCCTTCCTATTGGTTGAAATGATGTGAATTCCACCACAAAGTGATGTCTTGCTTACCAAAACGTGTATTGCAAGGGTAAACATGACATCACTTGTTGTGGGATCCACACTATTTCAACCAAAAAAAGAGTGGGTAATGTTCACCCTTTTTTAAGGAGGGTGAACAAAATTGCACTCGGTCAGAGCTTCTCTCTCTCTAGAGGAGTGGCTCCGCCTCTTTTTTCCGGCTCTCTCTAGCATGGTTGTGTGGTGGTTGAGATTCTATTCCTCGGGGGAGAAGTTATCTCACTTAAACCATCATTGTTGTGATTTTAGATCTGGGTTGTTTGGCCCTTGAATCCAATCAGCCCAGGCGACGCAATTGTTGATTCTCCATCACTGGTGGTGGCACCAGACAACAACGATTGCGGTAGGACGAAGCGACGGTGAGCTCCAGCAACGATGTAATTCCTCCAACTTCCTCCCGCTGCATTAACGAGCGAATCTATGGTCTCCAACATCACAACTGCTATTTTTTTTACGCCTTTTTATTTTTTTATATTTTATTTTGGTTTTCTTGTTTATTTTCAAACCTTCCGTGTCATTTGTATTATTTGTTGTCTTAGGCCTATGGGCAGTACAATTTATTTATGATTTTATCAATAGAAGTTACGTTTAGCTTGAATAAAATATTCTCTGAATCTCACCTTCCTAAAACTCCACGTTCAGAGAACCAAAACTTGGTGAATTGAAGGTTGTCATTTAGACCAACCATAAAAGTTGGTTAGGAGTTCCTACGGCAAGTCCTCGTGTTCTTCCTCTCATGTGTGATGAAATGAATAAGTTCTTGATGGAAAACCAGAGGAAAAAAGGAGAAAGAAATAGAAAGTAATGGGTAACTCTCGGGAAACTTGAACAGATTCTGATTAGTCGGCATTCGTACGTAGAGACCTAATTAGGCATTACATTTGTTCAATAAGGTGTACTATATTGCTATTGAATGTTGATTAGGCCCAACACACCAACAACGTATCGAGGCGCATTACGAAATGAGAGAAAATAGGATGCGCCCGGTGCGCTTCAATTACGCCTGAAACCCACTAAAATGCGCCGGAGGCGCACTTGAATTGTGCCTGAGGCGCATGAGATACAACAAATATTTTTAATTTGTTTCTTACTGAGTTTTTCTAGTCCGAATTGGCAGAAGATTAAAAAAGACAATCCTTTAAACATTATAAGGATTGTTAAAGCATAAGAGTCGCAAAAGAATCCAGTACGAAGTGATTCCATGAGTTCCATCCATGGAGATTTCATTGACATATGTTTTGATTCTCAGGTTACATGCTTCATAATTTGTTCTTCAATGCTCTGCAAGTTGAGTAGGAGATCATGGACCCCATAGTTTCTGAACCTTGGATTTGAGCTCACCCCTAAAATTACTGATAAATGCCAAATCATCCCAGTTTATCCATGCTTAAACATTTACGCATGAAGCGGAAGCATTTCTTATGTTAGACACTTAGACTATGTTGTGATAGCGAGATATAGAGAACTCGTGACATGGAAATCGATGATTGAGGGCTGCGGAGCCCATGGGCTAGGTTTTGAAGCCCTGAAATTTTTCGTCAAACGGTGGAAGAAGGTATGGAGCCGAATAGTATGACCTTCATGAGCTTATTATCTGCTTGTAGTCACTCTGGCCTTCTTAAGTGAAGGCTGTAGAGTCTTTTGTGCCATGAAATGGAGATTTGGAATGGGAAGCTCAATGAGGATTTGTTGGGCCGATCTGGGAATGGGCATTTGGTATAATTCTTAAACTTGTGACTTTTCCATGTGGTAGGATTTTGGGAGCGTTATTGGTAGCCTGTAGATCGAGTTCATGGGAACAAAAATGAGGGGATTGAATATGTAGCAAAATGGCTTTTAGATTTGTAACCTAAAAATGCTGGCCACAATACTTAGTGAAGTTCAAAGTTGTTGTTGAACGGTGGGATGGAGTTGAAGAACTACAGAGAGTATGAACGACAACAATTTGATGTAGAAGCCGAGGTGGATCTGCGTTGATGCCCAATGATCGATCCATGGGTTTGTTTCAGGAAATCAATCGCACCTTCAAATTCTTGAAATCTATTAGCCACTGGATGTTATATGTAGGAATGAAATTACATCAATAGAGAAAAACTGAATGCTCCCAACGCGCAATTCAAATGCGCTTGATGCGCCCTACAAAATGAGAGAAAATAAATGCGCCCTGGGCAACCGTCTACCACATATGGTGTGAGAGGAACAAAATAATTTTCTATGGAAAGTCTCTGCACATACATAGAAAGCTTAGCCTGCCGAATCCTTGTTGACATCAAACCCTCTATGTTCTCTTGGAGAAGAAGAAGCTCTGTATAGTTTGGAATGTGATTGAGTTGGTTCTAGCTTTCCGGTTTGTTTTTTTCTTAATGAAAGCAACTTACCAAAACAAACTTGTTCTAAAGCTCTTTGAGTGGACTCGTGTTGTGCGTCAAGTATCAAAACCAAACACTCACACACGAATTAAGAGAAACTTAACTGTTATTGGATAATACGCAATAACATTACAAAAAAAAACTCACCCCTCTGAGCTCGACTACCTCTGCTATCTCTCACTCTCATCACAAGTACTCTCGCCTTGGGTGAATCCTGATTATTTAATAAAGTGTGGAGAGCCCAATGAACCTTGTGGACACTCTTACAGAATGAATGAGTACCCTAGAACTACCCTAGAACTAAGGATGTGTGCATCGAATGGACCTTAGAATGTGTAAATGGGCGCGAAAACGTACTTTAGCCTTTGTCGCTCCGATGATCTTCGAATCAGTATCCCTTCGACCAACTTTTCAAAAACAAAACTTCAATATTTTAATTGGTCGTTTCCATCATCTTTTAATACAGTGAAAAAAATCTTATTTATCATTATATAATTGGTCTTAATCCGATTTAAAATGAAAACGATACGAGCATTTTATTGAAATAATTTGTTTTTCAATCAATTGAGGGTAAAATGGTCATGGATTTTGATGTACAATTTTTTTTAATCAAAACCAATTCGGTAGGAAAGTGATTGGACAAACTTTCTAACGGTTCAAACCACGAGCGAATTGGAGTTTGGGAGTGTCTGGGGCAAGTCCGCAAAGTTGGGACATGTTGTGCAATGTTCAAGATGCGCCCAGGGCGCGAAGGATTGCGCCTGGGACGCATTAATGTTGCTCAAACTTTGCTGGCTTGCCTCGGACACCCCCAAACTCCAATTTGAGCGTGGTTTGAACCGTTAGAAAGCTTGTCCAATTTAATTTCTATCCCAATTAGTTTGGATAAAAAATCATTTGTATATCAAATGAAGTGACCATTTTACCCTCGATGGGTCAAAATATGATCCATTCCGCTAAAATGCGTGTATGTTTCTCATTTTAAATTGGATCAAGACCCATTATATATCAATAAATAGTGTTTTTAAAGTACTAAAGATGACAGAATCTAACCATAGAATGAGACAACTACAAAAATCATCGAAGCCATTAAGGCTAAAACACGTTCTACGTTTGATTTGCTAATCAAATTACTAATTCTAAGGTATTTCTTCTTTGCTCAAGTGTTCATAGAGTATCCACACTTCATCAAAGCGTAGGAAAAACCGTTTCATCATTGGCATTCGCCCAAAGCGGGGCTTAAATATTTTAAATTTTAAATTGGGTGTCTTGCTAAAACTATCAACACAACAAAAATTGAGAATATTTCCAAACGAGAACACTGAAAAGGATTGGCAGTATTTTCTATATTTTAGTCTACTGCCACCACATTACAACTACGATCTTTAGTGCCGCCACAACGGATTCCTAACATTCTCTATACAGGAAAATTTTCTGTAAATCAAGTTCATTCTATGGTACTTGTTGACTGGCTAGCAGATTATTGACTGTTGTATCATGTAATAGGTAGGGGTTGGGGCTTTCGTTTCATCAAATAAGTTCTATTTTCACATAATTTTGCTACGATCTTTAGTGCCGCCACAACGGATTCCTAACATTCTCTATACAAGAAAACTTTCTGTAAATCAAGTTCATTCTTTGGTACTTGTTGACTGGCTAGCAGATTAATGACTGTTGTATCAAAGTACGTAATAGGTAGGGGTTGGGGCTTTCGTTTCGTCAAATAAGTTCTATTTTTGGCATAAGTTTGCTTGAATGCAAGCGATACTGTAAATCTGTTTCGTGGAACGTTGTTGCGTATGTGACAGATTCGTTCATGAACTTTGCAATGGTACGACTTATTGTCATGCTTTCAGATGTCTTTTCCTTCAATAATGGAGTTGAATAGTCACAAGATCAGCTGATTGATGATCAACTTACTACCTTCCCAAGTGAAAGGAAGTTAACATACATACATCTAAACTTTCTCTGCTAACTCTGTGTATTTTCTTATAAATGAGGAAGTGAATATTTGTCTCAATAATCAAGGGCCATGTGGATTCAGGTTTGAGCAATTCGGCTTTTTTGCAATACGGGCAAACGCAACAAATGGGAGTTGAACATATAGTTTGATCTCTTTCCCCACATTGAACCAAGTGATATTCTTGCTTCCGATTGGTATTTTGTTTGGAAGAAGGAATCTGAATGATACATTGTTTGGCAACAACTATAATGTGTTTTGAATCAGAATGATGGATGTCTATGTGAAATGTTTGGTGCATTGGTTATGCCCTCTTGGCTGTTTGATGAAAAACTGAATGTCTATTTTAGTAGTTCATTACATCATAAAGGAAAAACTGAATGTTCCCGAGGAGCAATTCAAATGCGCCTGAGGCGCATTAAAAAATGAGAGAAATTTAGTGGTTCATTACATCAAAAGAGAAAAAAGTGAATGGTCCCAAGAAGCAATTCAAATGCGCCTAAGGCGCATTACTAAGTGAGAGAAAAAAAGGATGCGCCCGGAGCGCATTCAAAGAAATCAGTAGCGAAATTTCAGAGAAAACCACCCCAAAGCCAAGTCACTATGGTATCTCCTACCCTGGCTTTGGGCTTATTCTGTGTACCATAATGAGTTTTTTGAAAACAGAAATTGCAGAAATGGGACGAAGTGACAAGGAAAGATAGCCTGACGAAATGGCTTATTATAGTAGATCACCCACGTATGGGGTAATTCACACTGCAATTTCGCCAGTCGCACCGTAGAAATAAACCGAGTGAAATGAGAATACGTCGGATTGACGAGAAGCGGAAGGAACACCCACGTTGAGTGGATCCCCGCTCAAAGAGACAGAGAAGAAATCCAATTTTTGGATCAAGTTGGTCAGGATCTCAGAAAAAAAGGGCCCCAGCTCGATCTATATTAAGCTAGTTTGGCGTGACAGCGGAGCCTTGCCGT
>JAOTQK010050627.1:0-14310 GCA_025642025.1 Rhododendron ferrugineum | reverse complement strand
TACTCATCTTTATAATGTAATTACTTTTGACGGAAGATGAATTTGTAACTAGTTTTATTCTTGAACTACCTCTAGACAAAAGTTTGTAATATTCTAAACATTCCGTACTTGTTTCGATATTAGTTTGGGCTGCTATGCCAATGATGTATTTCTTTAAAACCTGGAGACTTCTTTTGTAATTAAACAGGTGGGAAGGCTCTTTTGGGTATTATACATCGAATGCGTGACTCATTTATCGAAATGGTTTATTTATTTACATTAAAAATCGAGGGCGTGACAATATCTCCCTCCAAATATTGTACTTTATCCACCCTTCATATATACTATTATCTCCGTCCCATTTTCACTGTCCATTTTTGAATTGCTTGTATTTTTCAATCTATAATGTTTTTCATAATTTTGAAATTTTGTATTATAAAACTAATCGAGATCTATCTAACAAAATCCATATTGTATATTTTTCAAGATCCACACTATACAATATAAGCAAAAGACATAAAAGCCTTGTTTGATAACAGTGATCGATGCTTGAGATTCGTAAGGAGATGAGATTATGATTGAGTTTGGTAATGAGAAGGGATTGGTAATGAGTATGTTTGTTTGAGATTAGATTAGATGATGAGATTATTAATATCATGTTTGTTTCACATGGGATAGGATTGGATTGATGGTATACATTTTCATTTTTGCCCTTATGCATAACTGATTTATTCAACAAATAAGGATAGAAAAGTAATTTTGCATGACTTGTGTTGGGATTGGATTATCAATATCAAGTGTGAGAGGGTATTGTGTATACCCCCTAAAGCCCACCTTGGTAGTCCATAGGACTAATAGTCCCAACCCATTTTGGTTACCAAATAAGGTATTGGTAGTCCCTTGGGATACTACCAATCCTATGGGCTAATACCCTTATCAAACGGGGTCAAAAGAGACAAACTGAATAATGGACAATGAAAATGGGACGGATGGAGTATAAAACAAACCAAGTAACTTTTTAAACTCCCCTCCAAGAATAATCACCCCTCTAACCATATCCACCTATTTATCTCCCTCTTATTATATCCATCTTTCCCCCTCCAAAATATATCACGCTAATAAACGAGCCGTTAGTGTAAGACTTTACATAGCTAACAAGAAAAATCACTTTTTTCCGCTCTATTTGACATTTTTAGAGCCATTTATCAATAAAGCATTTGAACAAACTGGGCAAAATTTATGTCAGAATATGCTATTTAATTGATGCAATTCCAATGAATTTATCATGGCATGTATTATCTAAGACATAACATGAAAACAAGATGGTATCTCATATCAGTCTATAAGCATGACATCTCATATCAATTAGAGCAAGAAAAGAGAGCAAATTGCGAACAGAAGACTGTTCCCACAGAGAAACTTCTACCGTACGACAGTAGTATGTACCGTACGGTGGAAATACAAGAGATTCAAACTTTGATTTTTGTAGTGTTTGAACTATTTAGGCCCAGAGGTGGTATTTGGAACCAGCCTGAACCCATTGGTTCCCCTCAGAATATAAGGACAGAAATGTTATACCTTTGATTGGAATGAAACCTTCTTTGAAAAATGATGGTGATTGCAAGGACTCTTGGTGTGGACTTTTTGGGCGAATTCTTGGCTTGGCCGACTCCTGAGGCAGGATGTGAAGCCTTTTTTTTTTTTTTTTTTCAAACCGTTGATTGCTTTTGAAAACAAAATTCGACTTCTTTTTTAAAAAAGATGAAGTTTTTGATGATGTGGAAGTAAAAGAAACAAGCAAGGAACTTCCAAAATATTTTCCAGTCTGTTTTGGTGTTTTTTCAGTAAGTTTTTCAAAGTATTTTTCTGTGTAAAATTCGTGTGTCTCTCCAAAAACACCCAAGGGTATTTATAGAGGGATTTTCCAAAGAACTTAGCTTGATTTTCAAGCATTCCCTGGCCTGCTGCAGGCCTTTGGCAGCCATGGAGGGCTACGAGCCAGGCCATGATGGCCTGAGATGCCTTTGCTGATAATTTCTAAAAAGCTGGTGCAAGTACCGATGTACCGTACGGTAGAAGTTTCTACCGTACGGTGGAGTTATGTCTACCATGCGGTGGACATGGTAACCGCCCAAACTGCAAGTTGGTTAAGATGACGTATGTGTAACGCACGGTGGAGTATCTCCCATACAGTTGAGTTGACTTTTTAATTTTTGAAGGATTCATTCCAACAATGGTATTAATTTTGCACAAATCATCATTGGGGACTTAAATGATATCGAAGCATCCAAATTGGGTGTCTACAGGTATGCATAACGCCCCCTTGAGTCCAAGGATTATGAATAAAGTCACCTTTCCCCGATTTTTCAGAAATTTTGTTTTTTCTGCTTCTGGTTCTTCTTAATATGAACAAATGCCTTGTTTCCTTTCTTCGTATTGGGGAGCAGGAATTGGGCACGAATGCCTTATTCAGTATGGGACACTTATGGCAAACAAGAAACGTAGGCATGCTTATTTTCCAAAGTATGAAAGACTTGGGTTCTACGAGCATATGTTTGAGATATTAGAATGAACAAGTATGAAACACTTGTACTGCATACGTAAAAATGCATAATCTGTCTGAGTACGTGAAACTTGGAGTATACAAGTATGAAACACTTGTATTACATACGCAAATATGCATATTGACAACTTAGAATAAAGCGTACGAATACGCAAATTGACTCTCTTTAAGTACGTGATACTTAATATAGTTTAAGTACGTGAAACTTAATATAGTTTGAGTACGTGAAACTTAATATAGTTTGAGTACGTGAAACTTAATACAGTTTAAGTACGTGAAACTCAGATTCTGTCTGGGTGTGAAATACTTGGGCAGAGGCTTACGAGTTAAGATTACCTGAGTATGAAGTACTTAGGGGCCAAACAAACATACACAGATAATGGTATGAGATACCGATAGCATTCAAAAACAAAGTTTATGGCCACGAAGGGCCGAGCAAAACATAAAGGCCATGAACGGCCACCAGAATAGATGTTATGCCACAAGGGGCCAAATATCTGTGTTATCAAAAGTACGAGTAAACTGGTGCCGCGCAGGGCTCAGAACCATGGTCACGCAGGACCAGTCAAATGTTTGATTAAAATGTTGGAAGATTGGGAATGAACTTACCAAGTCAATCCAGGTTTTGAATTTCTGGGGGAATGTCAGTCGTGACCTCTGTGTTCACTTCAGTGCTGAGGCTGCCACCATCAGCAACATCTTCCTCTAGGTTAACAGTCTCATTAGTAGCATCCCGAGCAGGTGAATGTTCGATTGGAAAATCTTGGGTTTCCATCTGAATGTCCTCATCAGCATCAGCAAATTCTTCAATCTACTGCTCGAAGTCCTCTTCAGGTTGCTCCTCAGAATTATGAGATGGCTGGAGGCGGCTGCTGGGCAGGTCATTCTCTACCCAGAATGGAGAATCGTCTGCAACACCAATCTTTGTGAGGCAGGCCTCCCAGCATGCACCCCAAATCTGATCTTGGATGGCTGGCATCTATTCAACATAGCTTGCTGTTGCAGTGTCAAAGCCTTTTTGATATCCATCCTCATGGGTTGCCTTCTTTGTGCTATCGATCTCAGATAATGCCTAGCGGAGGTTGTCTTCTGCAGCATCAAGCTTTACCTTCATTCCATCAGCTTCCAGCTTTGCTTTATCTCTCTCTCTCTCTCCAACCTTGTGACTGTTCGGAGATAGCTGGTGTTGTCATTCAACAGTCTGATTCTTTCAGCCTCTGCTTCTTGAAACCTCTGGCCCAACGTAACCATTTTTTGGATAAACTAAGGAATGCCAAACATAGCTTACAGTTAGGAATCTTTAAACTACCACGAGAAAGGTAAAGCTTAAGTTGTGGTAACAAACAATATTACCTTGATTCCACTGATGAGTCCAGTGGACACAACCCGGTCAGAGGGAGATGCGGACTCTTTCTGCATGTTTATGGGTAGCAGTAAGCCCTGTGCTAGGGCCAGTGCAGTCTCTGCGGAGCTGGCACTTTCCCCAACACTTACTGGACGGTTGCCCCTTATGAATTGAGGTGCCCAGGCCTCGTGAATCACTTGGATGCTCGGTGAGGGGGTTTCCAGAGCCGACGCGATAGCTTGAGCATCTGAGGCCCCGGCTTCTTCGTTCCTAGGACGTTTGTCCCAATGGGCATCAGAAGCCTCAACAGAACTGTCGTGTTCCCAAGGAGAGGAGGAGGATCGTGTTGAAACCCCCCTGGTACGGCGAGGTGGCAGGGGCGCGTGACCAGTTGATGCCACCCTACCAGAGGCACCACGACCCCGCGAAGGAACAGTGAGAAGAGTGCTAAGGTTCAAAGGTTGACGAGACATGATACTTGGGTCTTGAGGGGATCGAGAGTAGCCTGGGGAGGATGACTGACTGGTATCACGATTAGGAGCTGGCTGTTCGGGCTGTTGTTGAGAAACAGCCTGTCTCCGTGAGGATCTTCTGAGCACCAAGCGCGGCAAGGGGATGCCTTCGGAAACTGGAACTTCACCTGGTTGTCCAGCGATGGTTACCCCAGCATTGAGTCTCGTGGTCCTTGGCTGAGGAGCAGTTGATGTTGAGGCGGCACTGGTGCTTGGATTGGCAAGCCGTCTATCAATAAAGCCTTTGTAAGCAGGGTCGTAGCCTAATAGGACACTTGCATCACGCCCCCAACCAGCTGTCAATGTTCCAGGCTCCCCTGTGTATCTAAGGATTCTGTTGATTTCTGTTGTTCGGACGTAGCTGGGTTCACGTCTGGGAAGTCTGTTAGCGTTATCCGCTACAAGTTTAAGATGCAAACATGAATTAGGAATTGAAAGACGCCATTGGAAAGCAGTAAAAAGAGAATTACAAGGCGAAGTAGGAGCATACGTGGGTGGCCCCATGCGTGGGGCAATGAAAGCCCACCACTTGGCCATCTTCCCCAATTGGCTAGAAGGCTCCAGTGACATAGAGGAAATCCATCTCGTGATCACGAGCAGAATCTGGCATGTTAAGCACGAGACGTTTTTCTGCTTTTCTTACTTTGAAATAGTAGGTGTTGTATTCAGGGTTTAGCACAATGCTATACCACCATTGGATGTCCCAGATTCCTATTTGGGTTCCTAAAATCCTATTTTGGGCTACAATCCCCATCACTAATCTGAGAAAATTGGTGGAAACTTGCATGGGTGTAAGCCTGTACCAATTAAGGACTCGACGAAGCAACGGGTCAAGGGGAAAACGAACTCCACCCTCAACAATGGCTACTATAGGGATACACAACCTATCCCATGTTCCAACATTCCTATTTGCTCCTAAGGGGGCAAGTTCGAACCCAACATTTTCTGGAATATGATAATCAGCCATAAATGTTGTCATGGCGGCGGGGGTTTCACAAAGTTTCCTGAATTTGCCAGGCTTAGGGCCACTGTCACCCTCGTCAGCCATAGAAATATTCAAAGATAGTCGAAAACTAGAAACAGAAACAGTTGAAACCTTTGAACAAAAAAGGAATCTGAGAAACGAAAGCTCAGATTGAAACTCGAAAGAGGAGTGAGAACGAGAGTCTTACGAGGATGTCGTAAGGTTTTTCTGCGATGCAATCGAATGTGCAGACGGCAGCGATGGCAGACGTGGGGTGAGTGTTTTTCGCCTAGTTTTTGAGAGAAAGTGTTGAGATTCGAGTTCTGGGTGGAAAACCCAAAAAAGACCTTTTTTTTGGGATTAGGGGTGTGAGACGGTGACGAATCGTCTCCCCTCACGCCGTTACATGAAAAAGTAACGGATGTTGGACTTGGAAAGGTGTCGTTCTGATGCCGTTTGGCTGGAACGACAGTTCGAATTAAATGCAAGGTGTACGAATTATGCCACGCGGATTTACTACCTCGAAATGATATAGTGACCAAGGCGCCAAAACCATCAATGGGCGAGAATACAATGTCTGCATGGGGCCTCAAAGAGTTCAACTTAAAGTTTATCTCTAAGCTTTACTCATTACCCCCGAACAGTGGCAATGAGCAAAGCTGGGGAGCAATTGTAAGGGGATAATCCCGAACAGGTCCAACAAGTGGCCGAACACGTGATGCACGGGGCCCGTGGAATAAGGAAAGCAATATGAAACGCCGTGCAGAATGGTAGACGACTATAAGGTCCGGTGATAGGGAAAATCACAGGACCAGGTAATCTGTTCGGCAGATGTGAACCAAGGGCATGAGAAGTCGATACAAGGTACCAACTGTTCGACAGAAAAGACCAAAAAGACAAGAGGTGTAATTACAGGGTTCAGTCTGTTCGGCGAAGAGAATACCGAACAGATAGACGAAACGTAGTCTTAAGAGATAAGGCGGTGGGAATATTCCAGAAGAAAAGCCCGGTATCCTCTCGAGAAAGGTACAAGAAAAGGGCAGTCCTGTTATGGGGCGAATCCCATGAAGAGGAAAGTCCCTATGAGTATGGGATCTCGGCTGATTGAGCTGAGGATTCCTGGAAGGCCAGGTTTCCTGTACGAAGCAGGAAACCTGGGCAATGGAGTAGATTGAAGAACAAGCAAACGAATGTCTATAAATACGAAGGTAGAGCTAGAGAAAAAGGTACGCAATTCATTGCATTACAATCGTATTCCTACTGATAATTAGGGTTTCTTGCTAGTACGTGATACTAACTTCGGCATCGGAGGGCCTTTGCCACGAGAGGCAAAGGTGCGCTCACCCCCTGTTTGTTTTACAGATTAGGTCCGACGTTGTATTGGGATTCTGGTCAAACACCACGTGGGCAGTAGCAATCCAGCGCTGCTTTAGGTACTATTTGTTTTCTGTCACCTACAGGATTAAATGGGTACTTTTCAGCACCTATCACACTCCCCAACTTACACTTTGCTAGTCCTCGAGCAAAGAAAATAAAATGCAACTAAAGAAAACAAATAAAATGGTTAGTTCTTTTAAACCCCCGGGTGACCCCGGTAGGACGAGTGAAGTCTCGTGAGGGTTTTCAGCAGTGATCACCCACAAAACACCGTGAATCCTTGTACACGGAACCCACAACCTACAAGTAACTCATCAGTCTCTCAAGCCAAGGCACAAAGTCATTGCACGAGTATATTAGGCAACACCAGTTCAAAATGCTATCAAGACATGCACATAAACCATGGCACCTAATTTAGCGTTTGTGGACACTTGGACTTAGTCTCCGATGAAATGCCACTTAAAGTTCTCTCCGGACCGAGTTTCGAATTCAATTCTCACAGTGTCATGCACTCACAAATAAAATCGCTCAAAACAAGGTGCATTACGAACTCTCAAGTGTGCAGTTAGTAGTTTATAACTGAAAGCAAAGCACTCGCACACTATGACACGAAAAGAACGCTGTATATGGTGGACACGCGATCTCATGAACAGAACACAAAGCATTGGAACTCACTCTCACATCCATCAATCCACTTTCCATCACCCCTAGGATCAAATAGGACTTCATTTACGATTGTAGCGTTGGGTGAATGGTCATGTTTCAAGGCTAGGATAAATCAAATTCAAATGTCTGAGAAGTGGCAAGTATTTCAAGACAACTTAACAGGGCGAATATGCAATGTGTGCCCCTTAACATTAAATCAATTCCACATTATCTCTTTTCTAACCTTTCAACATCTTTCAACCATGAAGCAATGATTTCTCCTTTTCAAACATATTGGTGCCCCTTTCTTTCTTTGTTTTCTTCTTTTGTTGGGTTTTTTTTTTAAAGGGACACCACCAATTCAAGCGCAAAAATTTCACAATCTACCCAAAAATTTCACCTTTACAATCTTGCCTTTCTCCAAACACAATATGGAAGGTGGAGCTAACCAAGAAAAGGCTAAGTATAAAAGGCTCAAAGTGGCTTGCAAGGGATAAATGTGAAAACAAAGGAACGAACCGGCTCAAGCATCCAAAAAATGCCTAAAATCCTCTCCCAGGGGTGTAACATCCATGTGGCAAACCAAAACCAAGAGATATTATCATGCGTTCAAGTTCCAACACTCAGTAATCAAGAATAATGAGACCATCAACAAATATATTCTTTTCAATGACAAACTGAGAAGTTACGGTGACACCACTCCAATAAAAGATAAGGCTCAAAAGTTCATTAGGGCATAAGTCTCTACTAATCTAGCCATCGAGAATGTTCAAACGACACTCACAAGCAAACTAAGCCCAAATAGACGTGAAGTGCAGAGATGCAAGTACCATAGCTACATGCATTAACAAGATAGCATAAAGAACTAGCAGTCCACAAAGTACAAAAGCAACGCCAGCATGTCTAAACTCAAGCAACCAATAAATACCTCGCAAATTCCAAGTCCCGAGCAAGAGAAATCCCACTATTTTATTCAAAATTTTTTTAATTTTGTTTGGATTTTAAAGACACTAACTATAAACAAGCACTAAAGGGTCACTCCCCCCAACTTAAATCGTTCAATGTCCGCATTGAAAACAAGCGCACTAAATGGTAAGACAAGAGCGGAAAGATATCACATTAGGCACGGAGACACGCAAACTAAAAAGATGTGGGAGAAAGTGAAACTCCCCCTCAATTTGAACGATGCAACCTGCAAAGCATTCGTCGGAACAAGAAAGAGGTCGTCGGAAAAATTCACCAGAAAAATTCGCCGGAGAACGAATGGAGACCGGTAGGTGAACGCCCTTGCCGCAAGGAGTGTGGACCTAGTGGTGGGGTGGAGAGAAAAAGAAAAAGAAAAAGAAAAGAAAATTATGGTTTGGAGGTATGTGGGAAAAGGTAGGCTGGAAAAAGGGTTATACATACGGCTGCCTCCTATTTTTTTCTTTTTCTCGTTGGTTTCTTTTCTTGTTTTTTTTTTCCAGGGCAAGCTGGGCCAGACCACTAGCACTGATGCACAAATTGGGGTAATCTGATATTCCTGACCCGACCACCAAATTTTTTGGTTCGGACCAGCTGCGCGCAATCAGCCTTCTGTTATTCCTGTCCGGACCACGGTAAAATTGGTCCGGACCACCATCACTGCGCACAAAATTTGGGCAGTCTGAAATTTTCGTCTGGACCATGGATTGTTCTTGGTCCGGAACAACCTGTCTTGCACAATCCAACTTCGACATATTATCGCATGCCCCTACACCCAAAAACAAAATTCTAGATGGCAAATTTAGTACAGAAAAACAACAAAAATGACAGGAAAAAAAATGCTTAACAAGGGAAAATAAAAATAAAATAAAGAACATTAACAAAAATTAAAATCCATCGCTTTCTTCACGCAAAATACACGGGTACTACTTTTCTCCCTTGCCAAAGACTGTGATTCCCTACTTGTTGGAAGAGCAATATACGTAGGATTCAACGATATCTTGAGAAGTGGTGCCATCATCTAATAGGCTGTCACTCCCTCTGGGGTTTCCAGATTCCTTACCCACCACTCGGCTTATGAAGCAATCTCCGCCAAGTTGGACACTAAAGTCGGATGGTTCAGATAGATTTCTCGCTGCTAACTACGTGCCTGCCGCCAGACCCAACCTCCTAAGTACTGCATACATAGCTTTGGCAAGGTGGCTATACCAGACCGTTATAAGCCGTTTGAGCACGGCAAACACTGGAGGTATCTCACCCTCCATGGATTTAAAGTCTCCTAGACTTCATCACAATGCACCTCACACTCAACGCTCTAAGAACAGTTTTATCCTCCTCTTAAAATTTACACGAGATGGATCATTCCAAAAGACATCATTCGACCCGACTAGAAAAATGAAAGATAGTTGATCACATAACCGAGTCAGAATTGTCCCTCTAGTCACCATACGAATAAAATCATCATACCAAGGAAAAATGTGCGTAAATGGCAAGGTTTTGAAACTCACCCGAAAAATTAAGACCGGACAAGATACATTACTCCCCATCTCTCCTTCTGAACCATGAATGTCTATGCAAGAACCACCTACCCCCCAACTTTGAGTACACTTTGTATGCTCGTAATCTATCGTGATAGCCTCTACTAAATTAACACATGGAGCCATAGATTCAAGCGGCACATACTGTAACCCAAGCTCTAATGGGGACCCTACAAAAGGAGTGGGCGGTTCACCCACAATAGTGGGTGCAGGCTCAATTTTGATTTGTTGAGGAGGGGTGACCATTAGGTGTGTGGAACCAAGTAAAGTGTTAACCTCCTCAATAGACTGGTCAATATCAAAATTCTCAAAGTCAAAATGAGCCAAACAAGCGGCCAATGGGTCATCGGTCAAAATAGAAGGCAACGCCTCCTCCACTAAGTCTTCTAAGACATCGACTATGAAGCAGTCTTCCTCCATTGGAGGAGGTCTCGCGGCCTTGTAAACATTAAGCTTAAGGGTCATGTTCCCAAAGGTCACCACCATCTCTCCACTCCTCACATGAATTTTAGCATTCGCGATCGCCAAGAAGGGACGACCAAGAATAATCGGAGTCTACTTTTTGAGGGTTTGCACCGGTTCTGTGCTAAGGACTATAAAATCAGCCGGAAAGTAAAAATCATTGACCTTGGCAAGAATGTCCTCAACTACTCCACGTGGCACCTTAATGTATCTATCAGCTAATTGCAAGGTAACCGACGTAGGCTTCAACTCCCCAAGCCCCAATTGTTCATACACCGAGTACGGAATCAAGTTGACACTAGCCCTTAAGTCTAAAAGTGCGCGCTCTATGGCATGTTTCCCAATGACTATATCAGTAGTCGGGGTACCAGGGTCTTGCAACTTAGGGGGAGCATCAGACTGAAAAACAGAGCTCACTTGCTCGATGAGAAGGACCTTTTTAGACACATTGGTTCTATTTTTCCTCTTTTGAGTGCAGAGGTCCTGAAGAAATTTTGCATAGCTTGGGACTTGTTTGATGGCATCTAGGAGTGGGATGTTAACTTTCACTTGCTTGAATACCTCAAGGGTATCCTCCATAGATGCTCCCCTCTTAGGAAAGGGAGATGGTGCATTCAAACATGATGGGAACGGGGCTTTAGGCACATAGGGTGGCACCTTAGGGCTCACGCACATGGAAGTGGGTGATGCAGGTGTGACTGGAGGGGTTCCCTCCTTACTCTGTGAACTCTCCTCCCCAAAGTCATCTGGGTCGGAGGGAGCCAAATGCTCCTTCGGCTTTGCTTTCTTTGGTCGGGTTTCGACCTCTCTCTTATTGCGCAATGTCATGACTACCTTAGCGTCAGTAGGGGGTTGGACAGGCTGACTGGGCAGCCTACCTTCTTCCCTACGACTCAGTGCATTGGCTATTTGATCCACTTTGGTCTCGAGCCTCGCGATGGACTATGTGTTGGTGCGCACTTGCTGTTGGGTGTCATTTAGTCTGTCAAGCGCTTGTAGCACCTTGTCCTCAAAGGATGGGTCCCTCAAGGATTGGGGAGGTGCTTGTTGGAAGTTCTGTGAGTGATAGGCTATAGGGTTAAACTGAGGATTGAATGGCGTAGGCTGCTGGGCGAAACTATTACCCTGGTGTTCCGTCTTCCATGAGAAATTGGGATGTTTGCTCCATCCCTGGTTATAAGTAGTGGAAAAAGGATCATTACCCGGTTTGGAGAAACCCTGTGCATTGGCATACCCCTGTGCAGCGTTAACCTGTTCCTGCACAAACAAAGGAAATTGTGGTGCTGCAGGACAATCAACAATATAATGGGCCGGACTAGCACATAAAGAACATGCCTCCTGATTAGGTGGAAGGTGTGAGGTGGCCGATCCCTTGGTGAGAAGCTGTTCAACTTTCTCAGTCAGTGCATCTACTTTAGATTGGAGGTCATGAGATGGTTTAATCTCATACATACCTCGTGGCTTATCAGAACCAGTAGTGACTGACTTAGCTCTCCTCTTAAAAGAAACATTTTACAGGGACCCTTTGCTCATAGTTTCAAACAACTGCCAGGCATCCTCTTCATTCTTAACCATCACAGAGCCTCCACATGAGGCATCAACCATCACACGATGCTGCGGATGCAGCCCAGAATAAAAACTCTGTACTAATTACCACTTAGGTATGTCATGGTGCAGACACTTACGAATGAGATCACCATATCGCTCCCAAGCCTCATAGAAATGTTCATTCTCAGCTTGTTGGAAAGTGGTGATCTCCTGCCGAAGTCTGAGTGTTTTTCTTATGGGGAAGAATTTCTTAAGGAATGCCGCACTCATTTGCGCCCAAGATGTTATAGAATTAGCTGGCAAAGTACTAAGCCAATGTTTGGCGTTTCCTATCAAAGTGAATTGAAACAAAATCAATCTCAATGCATCCATCAGAAAATTATGAATTAAAAGCGTGGAACTGAGTGCTTCAAATTCAGTGATGTGTTGATATGGGTCCTCTTGAGATTGCTCTTGAAACTTAGGGAGCATTTGGAGTGTACCGGGCTTAATCTCATAGTTGTTAGCCGTGATCGTGGGTAGTCGCACACATGATGGTGTAGTGTACGCTGTGGGGGCGAAGTGTGAGTTGAGAGGGAGGGGGTCAGGTACCACAAGCGCTCCATCAGCATCATCTGCCATTGTGACTAAGTTGGTCTTTCTGTTACCCCTACTTCTCCTTTCTAAGTCCAAGTAAAGAGGTACGAGTTCAGGTTCCTGTGATCGACGACCAAGCATGCAAGTTCAATACCCCACAAGTGTAAAAACGGGGTATTCCAGACACAGACACTAATTAGCCAAAAAGAAGAACAAAACTCACAGTGAGTCAACGAAATTGCTTTATATCACGGCACCGCTGCTCCAAAGTAATTTTTGCTCGTTTTGTCGCCTCGTAACCTGTAGCTAAGAGTACCAAAACTAACAAAAAAAAACAATGAACTAAACTAAAAACTAATTGAATTAATGCAACCGTGCAAACTTTCCCCGGCAACGACGCCAAAATATGACCGCGTCGTTCCGTGCCAAAAATAAATTTATAAAAATCAAGAATTAACTACTACTCCGTAGAATAATGGTTAAGACCGAGTATCGTTCCAACGGGGACTGAATGGCTAAGTTACGACAAATTCGATTAGTTTGCAGATTAGTTCGGAAAGAAAAGAGTTGATTGATTTGGTTTGTTTGAAATAACCTAATTAAATTAAAACAATGAATTAAAAGGTTCGAAAACGATGGAGAAAAATATCTAGGGTTTGGAATCCACCCCGACCGCATAACAACAATATGCATAGGCTAGGTTTATTTATTCGAATCAAAAGATATTATCGCTAGGGCTTGCAAACCCTAACTATAATCATCAAGAAAATAATCGGGTTGTTAAAAGGCATAGACTATCCCATAGCACGGACCGTCTCTCAGTAGCACGGTCTGGCCACCTAACGACACGATCCGTCTTACGAGCATAATCTATCTCAGAACTCCTACCTCAATCAGTGAAAACCATTGCAAAACTAGGTATTGAAATCTAGAATACAAATACTCAATCGATAGAAAGAATTAAAATCTATTCATTCAATTGCAATGAAAAGGATTCCGAGTTTTACAATCGATCCGAATATTAAACCTAAACCTATACATATACAAAGTTACTTGGAACGGTGCTTCTCTTCCCCCTAGACAAGGGGTTTAGCCAGCCATGGAAACGTGCGCAATTCTTTCTTCTATTCTGCTCCCAGCCGGATGCTCTCTCCGAAGCTTCCCCTGTTATGTGCATGGCCTCCTCTTATATATGCTGCCAAGGCAATAACCTATTTTCCTTTTTTATTGGTACATGCTGAAAGAGTTCACCCAGGAAAACAATTCCGTTTAACTCTTTCCCCGTCAGCCAAGGATTGATTTGTAACCAAACATAATTGTAACTTCTGGCCCCACCAAGTCCACATGTATTAACAAGAGCCAAATTCATAAACCCAAGTCTATTGCTAATTTATTTTCTCCACCGAATATATGGTCACCAATCTTCGTGGCAATACTCTATAAAACCTTCTGTAACGACCCTGATTTTTGGTCAATAAAAATTTCGTTGAATATTTGAATTTTATTTTAACTACTTGGATTTCATTTAAAATTCCTTTTTAAATCCCAAAAATCAGTCATTATTGATTCTAGATTTATAAAAAATAGTTTTCTTCATATAAAGTTATCTAGTCATTTTTGTTTATAAAAGCACTTGTATATTTTTCTAGTATTTGAATTAAAGTCTTTAAATTATATTTCTTGGCTAGAAATCCTACTTGGCAAGTAGAATTAGACTCCAATTAAGAGGTTAACCAAACCGATTGAATTCCAAATCTAGTTAGACCTTCCTAGCCTTGTTGAACCTTATGAACCATATGAACCCTCCTAATTTCTAGGTGAACCATTTCACCACCCTT
>JAOTQK010050567.1:0-14328 GCA_025642025.1 Rhododendron ferrugineum | reverse complement strand
CCCTCAAGTCGTGGCAGTTCATCTCAACTACATTGCTGTGGGAATGTCTAAAGGGGTGGTTATTGTTGTGCCCAGTAGATACTCTCCTCAGTGTGCTGACAACATGGATGCAAAGGTTTCTTGTATATCCTTTTGCTCTTTACCATTATTTTCTTTTTCTTCTTTGATCAGGCTTGCGAGCTTTAATTTTGCATCTCTTAGGCATTGTTCTGAAAAAGATATATTTAATGGCTACACAGTTCTGTGGGTAAAATTGCAAATGCAGTCAGTTCTTATGCATCTAAGAGGATAATAAAGTTAATTGTTTCACACAGCTAAAAGTTGCAACAAACTTCCCTTACTTCATGGGCAGTCTCAGCTGTACGAACATCTAAATTTCTCGATGAATGTTTGTGTTTAGTATGTTGAGTACGTGTTTTATGCACTTCAATAGAATTAGCTATTCTCTTGATAAGCTATGTTTAAATCTATGCCAGATGCTGATGCTTGGATTACAAGGGGATAATTATCATTCTCCAGTAACATCTTTGTGCTTCAATCAGCTGGGAGACTTACTCTTTGCAGGTTATTGTGATGGGCGTGTAACTGTTTGGGATGTGCAGAAGGGATCCGCCTTAAAAGTTGTTACTGGTATACATGATGCACCTGTTGTACATATGTTATATCTGGGACATGATTCTCAAGTTACTCGGCAATTTAGGCTAGTTAGCGGCGATAGTAAGGGTTTGGTTTGGTTGATTACTTTCTCGGTGGTTCCATGGCTCAATAGATTTTCCTTCAGTACAACGGTACTTCCCATTTTTCTTGTCCTAACTATATGCCTCTTTAGAATGTTGTCTTTTAAATGCTGGTTTGAAACTGAGGGTGAAGAGATTATATATCAGATTGCACAGTTTGTTTATGTTTACTGAAACAGTGTCTTCTTGATGGACGAACAACGGGCAAAGTATTATGTGCTTCTCCACTGCTTTCTGATGAATGTTGTGGAGGTGCTTTGATGTCCTCCCAGGCCAACACAGCCGACACTACAGGTTCAAGCAGTACTATTGTTAGCATGATGGGTGGTGTGCTTGGGGCAGATTCTAGTCGGAAACTCTTGAACGAAAAGTCTTCCTCGGTTGAAGAAGGGGTGGTCGTATTTGTCACTTACCAAAGTGCCCTGGTGGTATGATGGTTCAGAAGATTGCATTACAAAAACATTTTTACTATTAAATAGGTGCATTCCTGTTTTCTTGTTTGCTAAGTTAATGCCACAGATGTTCACTACAGGCAAGGGTGAGTCCTAGCGTGGTGGTCTATGCTCAACTTCCAAAGCCTGATGGTGTTCGAGAGGGTTCCATGCCTTACACTGCCTGGAAATGTATGGGGCAACAACATGGTTCTTCCACTGGTATGTATCAATACCCTCCCCCACAATTCATGAAATTTCATACTGTGAGTGTTCTGAAATATGGATGTTGACATCGTTATAGACAATATTCCTGTGGAAGCATCAGAAAAAGTTTCACTTCTTGGAATTGCTTGGGATCGGAAAGTTCAGGTTGCAAAATTGGTCAAATCAGAATTGAAAATATATGGAAAATGGACCCTTGAGAGCTCAGCGATAGGGGTAGCATGGTTGGATGACCAGGTAAGCTTTTTCGTTGTGAATTTTGTTGTTCTGCTTGTCTGGTTGATCTTTTAATGTATCAAGTACATTGGATGTTAGTTCTAGTTCAGTGTTGTTTTCTCTGCTATTTCTCTGCGTGCATCACTAGTTTCTCTGTTTTTTTATCTTCATGAAAATCGAAGGGATAATTCTGTTCTTGTTCAGATGTTGGTGGTTCTCACATCAAATGGACAACTTTTTTTGTATGCAAAAGATGGAACTGTGATTCACCAGACAAGTTTTGCTGTTGATGGATCTGGAGGAGATGATCTTGTTGCTTATCACACCCAGTTCACAAATCTCTTTGGAAACCCTGAGAAAGCTTATCACAAGTGTATAGCTGTAAGAGGAGCTTCTATATATGTGCTCGGGCCTATGCATCTACTTGTTTGCCGCCTTCTCCCATGGAAAGAGCGGATTCAAGCTTTGCGGAAAGCAGGTGACTGGATGGGTGCATTGAACATGGCAATGATGCTTCATGATGGTCAAGCCCATGGTGTTATTGACCTTCCTAGAACCCTGGATGCCGTACAGGAGGCAATTATGCCCTACCTAGTGGAGTTGCTCTTGTCGTATGTTGATGAAGTATTTTCCTATATATCAGTGGCCTTCTGCAACCAAATTGGAAAGCTTGAACAATTGGACGACTCAGAGAGCAGAGCTAGTTCTGTCCATTCAGAGATCAATGAGCAGTTTATTCGTGTTGGTGGTGTTGCAGTTGAATTCTGTGTTCATATCAATAGAACTGACGTCCTCTTTGATGAAATTCTTTCCAAGTTTATGGCTGTTCAACATAGAGGTATATCCTATGACTGATTCATAAAAGTTGGGGAGATCTCTCGTACATGTTCTTTATATATTGCAGATAATGAGTTAGAGTTTAAAACTCATTGAGGACCAATATTCTGATCAAACTATGGATAGGTTCTCAAATACTTTGGTTACTGTCTTACCCAGGGAGATGAATTCACCAAACATGAGAGCATAAAACTGTTTCATATTTATTCATAGCTGAAGGGTAAATTCTTATGACACAGTGTAGATTTTCTTCAGACATCCTTGGCACCATACTCACCGCTATGATCCTCGTTAAATATTGACAATTTCCCCAATTCTTACTGAATATGAATAGAAATGATAATATTAACCTTCTGTAACAAAAAAAAGAAAAAATAATATTAACCTGCATCAAATTTACCTTCCATCAAATGGGAACATTATCCCAGTTTCAGTTCTCATAAAAGGTGCTGGATGCTATAGGAAACAACTTGTAGAAGTAACACAAGTTCATCATACTTTTTTGTGCTTAACAAAAGAAGGATAAAGGAATACTTTGCTGAGCTAGTGTTTCTTAGTGTGAAACTTTGTTTTGAGCGCTTTATCCTTCAAATGACCTTGAAGACAAACAAAACTATTCAAATTGGCAAAACTAGTATTGCCTATGGAAAAAGAGAGGCGAAGTTAGTAATCCACATTCCACATGACAGTTCTTATCATCACCTCCTTTTTTAATTTGTTTTCCCAAACACTGTAAAAGGGAAGATGTCGGGGCTTGTAGTGATTTTAGATAAGCTTCTTCATAAGTTTTCTTTGGGATAAGCAATTTGTTGTGTATATGCCTAATGTGGCTTTCCAGTTTTACCACACATTTTCTTCCAAGATATTTGACCATTGTATAGCTGCCTTATGCAGCAACAAAAAGGATACTCATCGACACATAGTTGCCATTGCCATATGTACCTTGAGAGTGTTAGAGATTCAAATAAACAGATGGTATTTGGCCACAATTCAATTCTTAGTGCATTATAAATACGTCCTTTTATATTGCCAGATATGTTGGCATGTCCTTTTGTAATTAAATAAGCGGTACGTTAACTATTTTTTCCTACATTTGTCAATATTTCTTTTTTGCTGCACAGATACATTTTTAGAGCTTTTGGAGCCATATATATTGAAAGACATGCTTGGATCCCTACCTCCTGAGGTACTGCTTACTTTTGACGTGTTTAGATCTTGCAGAATCTAAGGTATAGACTGCATTTTCTATGTTAATCTGTTACTTTTTTTCTGCATTTTTTGCTGTGAAGATTATGCAAGCACTGGTGGAGCATTATAGCACAAAAGGTTGGTTGCAGCGAGTTGAACAATGTGTTCTCCATATGGATATTTCTTCCTTGGATTTCAATCAGGTCATATTGCATTTTTCCTTCCGCAGCTCATGCCATATATTATCATGAATTGATGAATACCGATTTCTTAGTATCGATGAAGCATGGAGACAAATAAAGGATATAATATTTGTCTTGTTACAATGAAGATATGGCAAAATGTTTGTGTTGTATATGTACTGAGGTTTATGATATGTTGGTGATATTGTGCAAACCATCAATCCTTTAGGCTCTATTAAGTATTCTGACCTTAACTGCAAGATCCTCCTAGTGGGGTAGATGAATCCACTCTAGAACTTTGCTCCTGGGCCTCAAAGTAAGAATCTAACAAGAACCTCGTTCCTGTCGACGAGGAATCAATAATCATGTTCCCAACTGGGATCAGGCCTCTCAAGTGAATGAATCCCAAAAGATACCAATGAGAAGAGAAACTTTTCAGCAACCGGGGGATAATTGATGAAGAATTAACTCAAAATTTTCTCTAATACTTATCATTTACAAAAATCTGCGACTGAAAACAATTGTTATTTTCCGGAGTTTAAAATATGTATGCGCACCCATACGGGCTTCGCTAGAATATAAAGTATCTAACTACATCGGCGTATCTTGCTTCTTTAGAGGACAACCCAAGTACCGGCTTGCATATGTACTTCGTTTTGTGTAAAAGGGTTAAGAAAACAAGACCTACATCATTCTGAAAACTGCTGTAACATCAGCCTCAAGCAAGCATCCCAACTTATCTGGTGTTATCCAGCATTACTAAAAGTTCGCTCTAGCCACATTGTTCCCCTCCCTTGGGTTGTGCTTGTCTAGCATTTCCATAAGTAGCATGGCTCTACGTCCACCAGTGCTAAAAGGTGAAGCTAAGTGTGGGCACACGCCCCGAAAATTTAATGTTGTTTATGAAAACGGGTGCGCCCTTTTAGAAAGCGCGGCGAAACGCTTACAATTCAAAGTCGCCACTCGGGTTTTGCGGAATGCACCCAAGGAACCGAACTTGAAAACGTTTGCTACGTTGTTTGATTTTGAAAAGGCTTGTAGACTGGACCATCGTCACCTTCGATATCTGAGGTTCGGGAGCCAGGTTACGAGAGGGGAAGGGTTTTATGGCACCCCTCTCGCCCAATCCGAAGATCGGTCTCTACTCGGGCATTTTGTAAAATGTTTGCGCTTTTCTCTCATTGATCATTTTTTAGCCAATTAGGGTGGGGGAACAGTTAAAGGGGATTAAAGCGGTAACAAGTTACATTATGTGACAGAAAGATATGTATGATCTATTGAAACATGTATAATAGATTGAGAACAAGGACCTGTGAGCGTTTTAAACAAACTGGAACATCCAGAAAGTGATGCACGCAGGAACAAGCCTGTATCATGCCATTGCATACAGAGATGACCTACATGCGCCACACCAACACTGGCGTGCGCCGCTGAGTCTAAACCCACAGCTTCTGTACTCAACCCTCTGGGCTCTGGAAAGGGACCAGTGCACACCCAGGACAAACCACACAGTTTATATGGAGCAGAATATACAGACAGTTATAAAGGCTTTAGAGCCACTAAATGAACATCAAACCCCTTAAACAGAGAGGGGACAAAAGCAGAGGCCAAGCCCTAGTTGCCATGCAAAGGCCAGCCACTAGTTCAGAGGAAACAGGCGCACGGAGGTATAGAGATATCGTGCACCAGTGGTTCCCTTTTATCCAGTGCTTGGCTTTGCACTGTTCTGGGTTCTGGAGCATGACCAGAAAGATCCCAGAGGCATTCTAAAGCAAGAAGAAACAAATAGACAACTACACAGTTCTAAATACAGAAAGCAGTAAACTGGTTTTAGCATGCAATAAGGTGTTGAAATGGAAAAGAAAGTAGAAAAAGGGTGATCGATGATCCCCACGCCAGTGGTGCACGTACAGCCATAACTGGCGTACGGCTTAATGCTACTGGCGTGCGCCACTTATCACCACACACGATCCTTGAAACCTTGCTAGCTTTAGGGCCAGGACTGGTAATGATTACCAGCCTTGACCCTGCCAGCCCCCCTCAGAGAACAGAACAAAGAGTTGCAAAAGTTGGTATACCTCTGGTTTTGAGGTTGATGGTGTGTTTGAGCTTGAACTTGGGGTTTGATGGATGGATGGTGAGTGTGTGGGTATGAAGACAGTATGGGTAGGGTTTTTACTTACTCTTTCAAGTGATGGAAGAAGAATGAGCAAGAAACCAAAGGAAATAGAGAGAGAAAGGGACTTGGAGCACCTATGTTGGTAACTTTGTGAACCCTTTGCAAGGGTGAGAGGGGGGAGTATTTATAGGCCAAGGGAGCTGGAGTTAGGGCAGCAACCAGCTGGGTTTGGGGCTGGTTGAGTTAGAGAGGGAGCCTCTCATGCATTAAATGCATGGGACAAGGTGATGGATATTGTAGGAGAGAGGGGGGAACATCCCTGCATGAGATCACTTCTCAACCGATCAAACAGTGTTCTGGGTGCCCCACAAGTCTTGTGCACGTGGTTGAATAGTGTTGATTTGACTAGCTTTGACCGGCGTGCGCTAGTGGAAACTGGGTCAATGGTCGATGACTGACACATGACAGTTTACCGGCACACGCCAGCACAGTACGGACGTACGCAGGTAGGGTTTTGCTAAGGCCATTTGGTTCTGGTTTGAAGGGTTGGAAAAGGAGTTTGAGAGGGTTTGAAGGAGGTTCGGAACGCTCGAAGCTCAAATACATCAACAATCTCGGGATGTTCTTGACCTTATTCATCATCGGGGAATTAAAGACCGTAAATAAACTATTCTGGGAAGTCCAAAATAGGGTGTCTACACTAAGGTTATATCCAGATCCCACAAGTTACCAGTTCAGAATTTTTGAATTGGACTCTATCTCACCTTGCAATCTTCAAAGAATAATTGTTATCCTTCATGAACGCCCCAACGTCTAGCACCAAAATATGCTGCTTGACACATTCCGTGATATCCGTTGGTTCAGAGCCTCTGGCATCTCTGAATAGACCTTCATATCTAGCTTGACCTAGATTCCCTTCAGAAATTACATACATACATATTTGACATAGATACATAATATAGGAAAAAGTCCTTGTAGAGACCGGGTGGGATTTACACCCCCTGACATTTTGTCTTGACCACATAAACCCCACGTGCTATATGGATCAAAGTGCACGGTCACATTTTACATCCATGTTACTAGTCTGTTTAAGGCACGCACTCAATCTGCAATGAAACACGTGAAACACTATTTCACTCCTATGACAGAAGACCAAAATACCCTTAGACCCAATACCATATCTTTTTTCTTCTTCATCCCATGACTCTCTCTCTACTCACCCTATGCGTGGTGTTCTCCTACCCCCAACCCCATTTGTTTATACACACACATGCAGCCCGGATTTTTCAATCATCTTCTCATCCCTCGTATATGCAACTACATCTGTTTAAGTATGTATATCCAACTCCAATGAATTGGGATGTAAGGCTCGGTTTGGTTTAGCTTGTTTATAAGTATGTATATGCATCTATCTGTACATCTATCTATATCACCCCTGACCAATTGAAGAACAAAATTATCCTCCTTTGAGACTTAAGAACAGCCCCTCGCTATACTTTTCCACGGAAGACATCTATGTGAACAAATCAAAGCATAAAAACAAACAAACTTTTAGTGAGAGAAGCTATAAAATCCACTTTTGCTATTATGCATTCATCTCATTAACTTGTTGCAAAGAGATGTAAATCAATCAAGATAAAAAGAAAACGCACACAATTAAACAAGAAACACAATAATGCAAAGAATCAATTCAAAAATCTACACAAAATAATCTAGAAATCAAGCTGAAGAAAAGAAGAAAACAAGTTATGTTCCCAAAATAATTTTAAAATTGCAGTGCCCATTCCCTTATTAATGTTGAACAATGGAGCCTATAGGTGTTGAGATGAATTGCTGGATTTTGTTTAGGAGATTGATAAAGCCATGACATCTGCCACGAACAATTATGTTTTTAGTGCCACGAACAATTATGTTGTCTGACAACATTACCCTTGAAATTCACCGTTTACTCTCTCTGCATTCATTATCTTCTCTTTAGCCCCGCTCTCACCACTTTCTCTCTCTATTTCCACAACAGATTGACCGATCCAATTTTATCCTCTTTCTCTTATACCCCTCTTGTACCGTTTCTGCTTTGTGTGGTAGCTCCCGTAGAGAGAGACCCCTCTTGTACCATTTCTGCTACCGTTTCTGCTTTGTGTGGTAGCTCCTGTAGAGAGAGACCCCTCTTGTACCATTTCTGCCTTGTGTGGTAGCTACTTGGTGGGGGGGAGGGGGTGTTGATGTTGTTAAAATTGGAAGTCATGGCACTAAAATGAGCCGTCATGGCATTAACGCCTCCCTTTTGTTTAGTCAAAGATGTGCTATTTAATGGAGTGGGTTGTACATATTCTAATGCATGTTTGAGTGTTCAACTTTGGAATCTTTTTTACATATTCTAACGGCCCCCTCCCCTCGTCCTCCCTCCCTCTCTCTCTCTCTCTCTCATTTTGAGTGTTCCACTGTGGAATCTTTTTTCCGATTAAAAAAAAAAACTGTGTGGTTTGTTGGAATACTAGTATATTGTGTTTTGTCCCACATTGCTTAGTTACACAGTGTAACGAACTATCTCTTTATATAAATAAATGATATATGTGAGGGTTTATTTAACACCCTACACACTTTTCTCTAAAACAACATGGTTATGTGGTCAAGGTTAGATCTCGCGGAGTACACCCGGCCTATACCAGTAAGGGGGTAAAATGGACTTTTCCCTTTTTTACTTGCTTGGGGAAATCGCCGTTTGATAATTTAATCAGCCTAACACTCCTTGTAGAGATAGAACATAAAGCTTCCCGACTACCACGACGTATTTCTCATAGTGGAAACGGCTACCTGTATCAAAACCTTTCACACTACCTTCTATCATTCATCATATTCTTCGTCTTCGTCTTCGTCTTCTCTTTGCTCCTGGTTTGTGCTTGATAATTCTTGATATTCCTCGCGATTAGTTTTTAATTTTTAGTAACTTGACTTGCAGGTTGTCTGTTTATGTCGGGAGCACAGATTATATGGTGCACTGGTATACCTGTTTAATAGGGGTTTAGATGATTTCAGGGCACCATTAGAAGAGCTGCTGATTGTTTTTCAAAATAGTGAAAGAGAAACTGCTGCCGCCCTTGGGTATGTTGTTTGATATGCTCAAGTTTTCTTCTTAATTTGCTAATATGTTTGGCCATTTTACCTGGCTTTTTCCCCGTCTTTTGCATAGGTAAATGTGCAGTTTGGTAGGTAGTACATTATAGCAATGTAGGGGTGAGGTTCACCCCCCCACCCCCAATAACCCATTGCCAGCTAGAAGCCAACTTTCTGTCTGTAGTTTGTTACCAAAATTGTCGTGCTGGTTCTTGTTACACGGTCTTGGGTAGAACTCAACTTCAAAAGCTAGCTATTAAAGTGAGGGTGCTCTCACGCTTATATTCTCCATATTGTTTTGGTCTCCAAGCAATGTGGGACTTCGTTTCACACCCTCCCTCACGCCTAGCGTGCTCACTCGGCAGCACCTGCTGCGTGCATGCTACAGACACGCACCCTACCCATCCTTGGCATACCCAGCTCTGATACAATGTTACACGGTCTTGGGTAAATTCAACCCCAAAAGCTAGTTATTGAAGTGAGGGTGCCATTACGCTTATATTCTTCATATTATTTTAGTACTCAAGCGATGTGGGATTTCACTTCACAGTTCCTTGGAGTACCTATACCAGCTATCCGAAGTTCGGTCACCAAGTTAAAAGCGGGCTGCACTGGGGGCACTGTTAAATTGAATCCACTTAATTTCAATCTGCTGACTTTCTTGCAGCTTTGCCTTTAGCCGATATAATTTTTGCTGAGCCGTGATGTGGCCTGTCAACGTGGTGCTTTAGGTAGTAGAATCTCTGGCAATGAAATCCTACCATGGCCCAGTTGCCTTGTATAGATGCTCACTTCGCATTGTTTTGTGATTATTATGTGCAAAAAAAAAATTCCCTTTCATATGAGAAATTTAGGAGGAATTTCTGATGAAAGGCTATGTTTGTACACTATGTTTTTTTCTATACTGAACTGCCATGGCCTATGGAAACAGGTACCGGATGCTTGTTTACCTGAAGTACTGCTTTTCTGGTCTTGCTTTTCCACCAGGTATGGAATCTCGCTTCAAGATACAGTTGCCGATCTCCTACCAAGTGATAATATCCCATATTTTAGCTTGGCTTATAGCTAATATTTTCTTTACCTAATGGGACAATTGATGCAATAGGATCTTGAAATTCATATTCTTGTGATGTTTGATTAATTTGCAAGTAATGGAAATTTTTAGGTGGTTATGAAAAATTGAATTGATTGATCGAATATGGTAGATCTTCATGACATGGGAGGAATATACCAATATATATATATATAGAGAGAGAGAGAGTCATTTTAAAATGATAAAATAAGGACCTCCCCATTTCTCCCATTTCCAGTTCATTTTAAATAAGCCCTTCTCGGTCATTTTTTTTGGCTGATTTCTCACGAGTACCCTTAAAATCACGTTCTGAACACATTGAGCAGCTCGGATCATCGAAATTCGATCGGGAAAGGGAAGTCCTCATTTTATTAAGTTAAGGTGGTCCTTAGGAGAAGGAGAATATATATATATATACACACACACACACACACACACCCACACACACATACATACATACATACATAAAACTTCAGGTAAGGGTGCCCTTAACTTATAAAGTTAAGAACGTCCCTTTCTCGACCAATTTGCGATGATGCGAGCCGCTCAATATGTTCAGAACGTAATTTTAAGGGTACTTGCGAGAAATCAGAAAAAAAAAGACCGGAAAGGGCTTGATCCGAGTAGTTTTTGTTTATGTTTTATCAAACAGTTCAAATAAAAACTGCTCAAATCAAGCCATTCCCGGTCATTTTTTTTGTTGATTTCTCACAAGTACCCTTAAAATCACATTCTGTACACATTGAGCGGCTCGGATCAGCAACTTAATAAAAACTGCTCGGATGAAGCCCTTCCCGGTTTTTGGAGTTCCGCAACTTAATACGGTACCCTTACCTGAAGAGGGGACTGATATATATATATATATATATATATATATATATATATAATCAGTCAGTCTCCCGTAAAGACCACCTCATTTTAATAAATGCGGACCTTCCTTTTCTGATCGAATTTCAATGATCCGAGCTGTCCAATGTGTTCAGAACGTGATTTTAAGGGTACCCGCTAGAAATCAGCAAAAAAAAAGACCGGGAAGGACTTCATCCGAGCAGTTTTTGTTTATTTTTTGTTGAACGGTTTAAATAAAAACTGCTCAGATGAAGCCCTTCCTGGTCTTTTTTTTTTTTTTTTTGCTGATTTCTCGCGGGTACCCTTAAAATCACGTTCTGAATACATTGAGCGACTCGGATCATCGAAATTCGATCAGGAAATGGGAGAAATAGGGAGGTCCGCATTTTAGTTAAAATAAGGTGGTCCTTAGGAGGACTGATATATAATATATATATATATATATATATAATTTTTATTTTTATTTTTGAAATGAATTCAAATGGTGATGCCTGGTCTCTTTCGAAGATGATAATTTTTTGATTTTTCACTTTGAGAATTTTTCGTGGATGATTTTCTCTGTTGACTTTCTACTCCCTTGTGGTGTTAAGCTCAAAGTTTGTCGGTGTGGTTTATTGTTGTTGAAAGATCATCTGCTTTTTCTACAATACGTGTTAGGGAAGAAATTGGTTTGTTAGGAATTTTTTGGGTAAAGTTCCTCACCTTGAAAAAGCCTCACAATACTAATAGAACAATGAGATCTACAAACGAAAAAACAGAAGACATGATGCTGGCCTTACTGACATGAGGGAACTGAAGTTGGACTATAGAAATATTATGGATCATCTCTGTAAACACTCTTAGGAACCACTCAACCACCACAATAGCTTAAGCTTCTCAAATCCTAAGTGCCAATTGCCATCTGCTGCACCATGATGGCTTTCTAGCAGAGCTCTCCCTGCAAACAAGTGTCATCATCATCCATGAACTGACAAACAGGAACTGTCGCAGGAGGATGAACTTGTATGATTAAGAAAATGATTTAGTTCTATTACGTGGCTGCCAATTACTTGAATCATCTTCAAAGTGAGCCTAAGTACGCTTGAGAGAATTGATGACAACGTGATTGGTTTTGTGGGCAAGTTGAAATGTTGGCTAAGGTCATAGTTTACATCTGTAAGAGTGGCTTTCCAAACTGGTATAGGCTCTAGGTCAGATAAGATGTTGGGATGATTAGGTGAGTTGTGACTTGTGAGTATGGGCCAATGAAGAGATTGAGAAGGCCCAAACCATAGGTATTTGCATAGTGAGGTGCAGTTGTCTCTCAGGGGATAACATGTTGCCAGGTATGAGAGAATCACCAGCCCTTTTATGCTAGACGTGCGGTCTTTCTTCTGGCACTTATCATCAACACCTGCCTCAGTGGTGTGCACACCAGTATGAGCTTGGGCAGCTGGAGAAGTACCATGTCTGGCAAACAAGGGGGCTGCATCGAATCGTTGAGGAAACTCATCCCGCCTAGGAGAACTATTCTCCAATAAGGTCAAGGAGACTGGACTGGGTTTTGAGCTTTTAACCCCAGGGGTGGAGCCTGAATTATAGGCTTGAATCCACCAGTGTCTTTTGAAACTGATGCTGCTCAAGAAAATCAAGAAGTTTTATTTATTGACTACTCATAGTGTTCACCATTTGCAGTTTGAAATTCGAGAACAGCTCATCTTTGAAGATCTAAGGTTTCTTTCTGGCATGACCAGTAGTGAAAGGGGAAATGGTGGATTTTGATAGGGTAGTGCGGAGTAATCGTAAAATGCGAGCAGAAAAAACCTCTTGAACTATTTTAGGGTGTGAAGCATTATTTCTTTCGTGAGTTTTTTTTTTTTACCCCCTAACTATTCACATTTTGTCTACTTCGTCCCTAAACTACTAATTTGACAAATTTCTCCCCTCAAGTTTCTGATTGCTTCCTATTACGTCCAATCATTAACTGTAACATTTTTGGACGGAAAACATGTCACGTGTCTATCACGTGTGACCAGAACCCAAATGAAAGGGGCAAATTTGCCATTCCACCACTCACACCATCTAATGAGAGAGAAACAAAAAGGAAAGAAAAGGAAAACAGTAGAAAAGAGACGAACGTTCACTGCCGTACACATTCATTTACCGACGCACATTGTTTCTTCTCCTTTCCTTGTGTAATCTCTCTCCTTCCTCCTCCCTCCTCTCTCCTCTTTCCATCGCCTCATGCAACCGCCACACACGGTGGTGGCCATGGTCGCCGGCCCTTTTTTTTTACCCCCTTTCTGTCCTCTCCGCTCAGCAGCAACAATAGGAACAGCAGTGCCGCGGCTGTGTGTGCACTTTGCGGGTAGTATGTATCAGTATCAGAACAGATTATTTACGTGAGAAAACTCGAAATCCAATTACTGGGTGTTGACAAAGAATCTATTTTTCGATCTGGGTTCGTCCCAATTATGGCTAGAAATCCAGTTTCCAATCATGGGTGTAAAACCAGGAGCCCTGGATGACTGGAGGTTTGATCTGGGTTCGTCCCAATTATGATTTGAAATTTGAATTGCTAAGACCATTTTCTCGTGTATAAGTTGGGGGCTACTGTCATTATCCTCTAGTTGGGGAGTGGAGTAATCCATAGGCTTTGATTAGTCAAAGCGGTGGAGCATTGGCTGGCAATGAAAAATCTCCATAATCATTGTTGGATGGGACCAGACTCCAGAGGCTACGGCTGTGAGGAGGAAGGGTGTTGTAAGATTCTGAAATTTGAGGGGGATGAATTTGACGAGGGTGGTGGTGGCGGCGGCGGCGGTGGGAGTAAAGGGAGCAAGGTGAATAGTTGTAGACTTGTCGGGATGATCAGGTGGTGGAGATGAATGGGAGTGGTGGAATGACAAATTTGCCCCTAACGTTTGGGTTCTGATCGCACGTGATAGGCACGTGACAGATTTCCGTCCAAAATGTTAACCACTGTAACGATTGGACAAAATAGGAAGCAATCAGAAACTTGAGGGTATAAATTCGTCAAATTAGTAGTTTAGGGACGAAGTAGACAAAATATGAATAGTTTAGGGGATAGAAGTACAAAAAAAAAAAAAAAAAAAACTCTTCTTTCATTTTGCATGTAAACGTTTAAAATGATTGGGTTCTGTGTATTATGGTGCTGTCCAGTGTTTTAAATGGCGAAAGGCGCACCAAGACGCAACGGTCCCCTGGGGCTTTAGCACAAGGCACGGCGCACGCTTTATTGACGCGAAGCGCAAAAAAAAATAATAATAATCTTCGCAACAAGGAAAATTTTATTAGAACAAGTTTTCAACACAAACAAACACTTGTAAAACTTTCAAATGTCATAAAACATAACATG
>JAOTQK010050562.1:0-14329 GCA_025642025.1 Rhododendron ferrugineum | reverse complement strand
GTGCCGTGCCCCCTCACTTTCGTGCCCGTACCGTGCCGCGTGCCCGTGCCCGTGCCGTGCCATGTCTGGCTAGAACCATGTCGTGCCGTGTCGTGACTCGTGCCCCATCCCACTTCCGTGCCGTGCCCGTCTAAGACCGTGCCGTGCCAGGCCAACTTCCGTGCCGTACCCGTGTCGTTCCGCTCACTTTCGTGCCCGTGCCGTGCCGCGTGCCCACTAAGACCGTGCCGTGCCAAGATTATTCCGTGCCGTGCCGCCTTCAAACGTGTCGTGCCCGTGCCGACCCGGCCCATTTTACTCCTCTAATGGCCTCATTTGCATGGAATTTTGATCCTCTAAATATAGAGGATAGGAGAAAATATGGAGGATCCCCTCTATATTTTAGAGTAAATAGGAATAGAGGATTTGTGGTTGGAGTAAATAGGAATAGTGATTTCCTCTAAAATCATTTTATGAATAAAATAGAGTATTTTGATACTCTCAAATAGAGTATTGAATTGGAGATGCTCTTAGGGGTGTATTTATAGAGTCTGTCCGCGTTTCGTATTTTTATTTTTTCCGTGAACCGCCGACCCGGCCTTGGGCTGAAAACCGGCCCGGCACTGTGGGAAAGCCGGTCCGGCTCCTGCCTTAACCAGGCTTCACGCCTAACTGCTTGTAGTTGAAGGGCCTGTAGCCGTTATTGCCTTGCGGAGATGTATTGGGCCTCAGTGAGCTCCATGGAGATTTTATCATTGTGATGTAAATTGTGTGGTATCGAACTTGGTTCTCCTCCGAAGTCTAGCTGTGGCTCACTAATCATTGGTGGAACGGTAATTGTTATGGCTCTTTGGTCCCTTTCGGGGCCTACTGCAGATCTAGAGTCTCTATGGTCACGTTCAACGGAGTATTGCTATGCCCGATCGCCCCCTCCTCCACCCTTTTGGCTTAGAAAAAGAAAAATTTTAAACATGGTTTTTGTTGTACCTTTTCACAAGAGTAGACATTGTCTAATACAAGGCGTTCTGAATCAGCTTGTATTCACCTTGAATTAATTCCTCCAACCCTCTACTAACTACAACCATTTTTACACGTGTTTTCATAGAGGTGAGGTAGTCCACACGCTCACCACCACCACCAGACTAACCACTTAGAGCATCTGCAGTGGTAATAATCAAAATCAATAACCAAAATGTGTCACATCAGCATTTGATTATCTATTTAGTTCATAATCAAACTTAACAACCTCTACCTCCACATTGGTTATTTTTGCATCCCTAACAAAAAAAAAAAAAACCCATAATACACAATGTACATTTGTCTAATCGCAAACGAATTTCAATCATGCACCCGACCACACCAAATTATTTGTCTCGATGAGACGATTCCAATGTGGGGTGTTTTTGAGTTATTGAGTTTGAATTTGGTCATTGAGTTTGGTTATTGAATTTTGGTTATTGGTAAAAGTTGTTAAGTTTGATTATGGAATGAGTGGAATTTGATTATTTGCTAAAAGACTTGTAACTTTGCTTATTACAATGTGGGGTGTTTTTTGAACATTGTTGTTAAATTTGCTTATCCACACCTATTTGCTTATTACAATGGGGATGCTCTTAGAATTGATTAGTGTAGACATAGGTATTACACCGTCGCAAGAAAAGGGGGAAGGCGAGCCTTGAGCTGAAACAAAAACTATTTGAAACAAAAAGTGGCATAGCTAGGATTTCGGATCGATATGGGCCGAACAAGAAGATAATTTTTCACTCCGAAATTGAGCTTTAGTGTTAAATTAATTTTTTTCTTGCAGTGTAAATCATACATCATAGTTGTTAGAATAAGATTAGGAGATACTATATGATAATTAGCATATTTTTTAGGTTTTATTATTTGTTTCAGTTTAATTAGTACTCCAATATGTTGTTATTCATGTTCCCTAGTTAGTTAGGGATCAAGATCTTTTGTCAATCAAGAACAATCTGAGAGCAGATTACGATATTCTGATTTCAAAATATTTGCAATGGAGTGATTGCTGTAGATTTTAGAAGCTCCATTTAAAAATCAACAACATTTTTAAAGTAATTACCTCTTGGTCAAGGACAAATAGATTCATAGCAACAATCTTATTTTGCAATTTTAATTTTACGGCAATTTATGATAGTATATGTATTATTTCCCCTCCTCCCCAGGGTTTTACACCCCAATGGGTGACGAGTGGGGAGGGATTTCTCCCCCTCGTGGGGTTTTCCGATCTCCCGATCTTAGATCTCGGAGGTTTTCTCTCCCTCCCCCTTCACCCCCATCCTCCTCCTCCCCAAACCATCATCCGCCACCCCTCCTCCACCTCTTCCGCCTTGTAGTCCGACGGCTTTTGGAGGTAGTGTCTTGCAGATCATGGTCACCGGAGGCGTCGTCCCCCGCCGAAGTAGGAGATCTAGGTTGGTGGATGAAGTCTTCTCCGGTACGGCGAACTCCGTTCGGTTCTGTTTCCAGCTTTTCTCTTTTTTGTTCTCTTCTTTGGTGTTCCCTGTGTGAGATTTTTCTTTGTTTGTGGGGCTTTTATCACCCCTGTATGGGGGGTTTTTGGGTTGGGTGTAGTCTTTGGACTGAGTCCCTCCTTTTTTGTTTCTTAATCACTTGTTTAGGGATGAAGTTTTCTCTTGATGTACTGTTTATTGAATTTATAATATCATCTGTTATCGTTTTGAAAAAAAAAAAAAAACATTCAATTCATAATCTAAAATTGCAGCAAACACTATTATAGCTTCTCTAGAATCTAGAATTTGAATCTGAAACAAAATCAACAATCTAAAATCTAAGAAAGAGATATATATCCGCTAACAACCCCATAATATGCCTTCGAACAATTCTTCGAAATGTGGGAATTGTTGACCCTGGAATTGTTGAGCGAAAGGGAAGCAAACAATTCCCTCAAGGATTGGACCGTTAGTTATTCTATTCGTGAGCCCTTCTCAAACTCACTTTAATAATAAGAAGTATTAAAATTTTAGACATTGCCAATTTCATCACTCATCAGTCATACAACAACGTACTCCATAATTATTGGACAACGTCTGATATGATTACGAAACATATTTATTTTGGGAAAAGTTTTTTGGTTCATAGTAGAAGTGTTTACACCCGTTTTTGGCACCAAATCTTGTGCTAGCGCTGGAGGGTCATTTAATTGAAATTCGATTAAATTGGGCCATGAATTAAGAGTTTAGTTAAAATTAATGGGCTACGTATCAAAAAGCCCAATTAATTTTAATTTGAATGAGATACGGGACTTGGCCTCTTTGGACTTAGTTAATCGGATGAATTCTAAGAGGCCCATAGTGCATGAAGGTTACTTGAGGTTCTGGAAGCATTTCATGCAAAAAAGGAGGTGGTTTTTTACATTTGAATAGGCTATTTAATTATTAAATTAAATGGCCAAGTATATTTTAATCTTTACGAAATGGGAAAATGGAGTACCCATTATCTGCAGTAACCTCCCATTATGAAGAAGCAACATGTGGATGGCACAATCAACTGCCATTAACTACCCATGTTCTTTTATTTACCACGTAAAGAGGAAATGAGGGAGCCCATGACCCTTGTTAACTGCCAAAAAACCTCCAGTAACTGCCATGTTCTGAGTTTTGCACACATGAAAGCTGAAGTAGGACACTTGTCATCATGGAGTGAAGGCTGAAAAATGGCTCCAAAACCGTGAAGAACATTTCGGCCTACAAATACAAGTTTCAAAAGCTTAATCCGGGTTCACACACCAATCAAGCTCAACACTTAAACCAAAGCCTTCCCAGCGAAGCAATTATCTCTCTTGTACCCCAATTTCTATCTCTCTTGTACCCCCAACTTTATTATTACGATATAATAAAGTTATTTCTATCTCTCTTGTATCCCCTACTTTGTTATTGCAAAATAATAAAGTTATTCTACAATATTCTCTTATTCTTTTCTCACACGGTTGGGAAATTATAAGTCCACGCTCGTTGTGGCAAAACCACGAACCTCTTTATGGCCTCACCCTTTGGGTCACACGCAGTCGCACTACATACGAAGTCAGATCGAGGTGCTCACGCCTTTCATACGTTGGACGCCGACAAGTCCTGGCACTCCCGCGCTCATACCGCACACGCCATTGATTTTCCGCTCATGCCTACCCGGCGGAAAAGTGGGGAACAAGAAGTAAAACCCTTGTATATCAAGATAAATCTCTAGTGACTAGGTATTGATTGATATGTGACAACATGAATTTGGTTGATGGTCAACACGAGATTAAAAAAAAAATGAACTATTTTAAATTCTAATCACCAAAGTAGATAAAAGAAAAACTACAAATAGACACAACTAGAGGAGAACTTTTTTGGTTGCAAATCGGGTACCACGTGGTACCTGTGCAGTGCATCCGAGCCGTCCAATCCGAGCAACCAACGGTCCGGATCGTAACACCCTTTTCATTTTCTTTTTTCTTTTTTTAAAATCCGTTCGGTAATTGTATCCGGATCGTCGGTTGCATTTTTGGATGACCTGAATGCGCTGCACGGGTACCAAGTCAGCAATACTCTATTTATCCCCAAAAATTTCTCCAACTAGAGGATCCAATCCATTATAATAAATAAACCAAAGAGGAGTAGTTCCGAGAAAAGAATTTAGGGAAAATGACGGCCAATGACGTGTTTTGATAATTAATACCCGCGAATGATATTTTCAGTATTAACAAATGTTCTTAGCATGTTCTTGGCGGGTATTAATTATCAAAACACGTCCTGGGCCGTCATTTTCCCAAGAATTTATACATGGAGTCCATTGCAGAGGTGTTTTATTGAGATATGCCCCTTGCGTGCGGTAAGTGGCTTAGAATTTGTTTTAATTGTTTCAAAATCCAATTGGTCTAAATAATAAGATAGCTTAGAATTTGAATAAACCCCATTAGTTAGGGATCAATCTATACGTGTTCATCCCGATTTACATACGTTGCGCTATGAGAAAATACATCTAACGTCGGGAAAAAAATCATATAGACGACAAAAAGAACCAAAAATCATATAGACGATCGCAGCTGCTTCTCATCGTGCCTTAGATCTTCTCTTCTGCCCTCTGCCTTGGTATGATCGGATGGTTAGGAGCGTGCGTGCGAAACCGGCTGGGACGGTGGCAGCAGATGGCGGTGGGTGGTGGTAGGAGATGTTTAGGCGGTTGTGTTGCTTGTGGATCTGCGGCGGCGGTTGGGCCAGGGGTGTGGTTGTGTTTCTGTTGGCTGGCGGCCTGGCGCGACGGCAGCAGTAGAAGATGATGGGTCTGTCTGCTAGGGTTAGGGTATGGGTTGGGTTGGGTTGGGTTTTAGGTGTTGGGTTTGTCCCTTTTTGGTGTATTGGGTTTTGTTAGGGGTGTTTTGGTTTGGTTTGGTTCTTTACCAATCATTTGGGTTTTTTAGGGTTTTCTTCCTGCTTTGAGCTCAGTTTGTTGGGCCTAAATCAGTTTCCTCCGTGTGGTAAGGAGAAGAGGGTCTAGGGTGGTCAGACCGGTGTACCCAAACCCCTATTATCTCTGTACTTCGTGTTATGAGTTAATGAAATTTATTTTAATTTGCTGACAAAAAAAAAAAAAAAAACCAGAAAGTCAGTCTAGAGCCGAAGGGGCCGTTAAGAATCAAAGTAGAAGTTCTCATACTAATTTTTGAAGTATGTATTGGGTGGAGACTATAAGAGGTAAATCGAGATCTTTTGTCAATAAAGAAAAAGGTACTAACCCAATATTCTTTGATGTGATCATATCTTTCACGTGGCCCCTTCACGTGTCACAAGACAAGACGTGATGCAGATTCATTTAACAAAATCGACGCACCAATAATAGGTTTAGTACCACAGTAGAAATAGCAGAACTATATATGATAACTTGAATCATCATCCCCAGAATTGCGCGTGTGGCATTCTTGGATTCTTTGATCATCACCCCAATTACATTACTCGTGCAACTACCAAACTACCCATCCCTCGATTTCTCATACTAATTTTTGAAATCGAGATCTTTTGTCAATCAAGGAAAAGGTAAATCAAGATCCTCTGATGTGATATCTTTCATGTGGAACCTCCACGTTACACAAGACGTGTTGCAGATCCATTTGACAAAATCGTCCCACCAATGACAGGTTTAGTACAGTACCATAATAGGAATAACAAAACTATGATAACTTGAATCGTCATTCCCAGTATTGCGTATGCATGTGCGTGGCATTCTTGATTCTTTGGTCATCAGACTCATCACCCCAGTTACATTAAACGTGCAACTACCAAACCACCCATCCCTCGATTTCTTATATTTTTTGAATTAATCACTCCCAAACGTGGGCCCTTCCCAACTCCAACCAAAATTCGTGGAGTACATTTTTCCCAACAGTAGATTCTCTCACTGCTTTTGTTCATCGGTTCTTCTGCTCCAACGCGTAAATTAACAACGGAAACATGGTACTAATATACTACTCCATTCGTTCCAAATTGCATGACAATTTTTAATATTTATGTCAATTTTAATTTCTTATATCTTTTAATGTGGATCTCAAAAAATAAACAATATGGATCTTGTTTGATAGTTCTCGATTAGTTTTATTATACAAAGTTTTCAAACTCATAAAAAACATTATAGATTGAAAGATATAAGCGATGAAAAATAACGTGAGTTTCAAAAATTGTCATTCTTTTTGGGACGGAGGGAGTAAAAATTATTAATTATAGTTAGTGGAGGGACTCACTATTTGATGAGTGATATTTTTTTCGACAAACAAAGTCATCTCAGTTATATTAATATTAATATGAAATAAAAGTACAACTAAACAAACTACAACAAAAGAAAACAAAATACAACGAAAAGTCGCGTGAAATCAGACGACAAATTTGAAGAGAGAAAATCTCATCATATTTGTTGTGTGGGTTGGAGCAACTTTTTTCCAATATTGTTCCTCAAAAAACAGGATATGATGAGTGGATTGGAGATACGATCAGACAAATATCCGCACGAAGAAAATTTAGAATAATTTTGTTGGAAAACTACCATAAATTTATTGACTTTAGTTAAAAAATTTAAAAACATTGTTATAATTTTATAACATTGAGTGGGAACCGTCGCCCATATGAATCCATCCCTGCTTCCACCTCTATGATTGGAGATGATCAAACAAATATATGCACAAAGAAAATTTAGAATAATTTTGTTGGAATACCACCATAAATTTATTGAATATCTTCCGTTCCAATTTAAATGCCCCTTATAAAAATTCGTGCAATTTTAAACCCAAAATATATATATTTCTACATATATTTTTTTATGCAGAAATATATATTTTTTAAATTCGAAATTGCACGAATTTTTATAGGGAGCATTTAAATTGAAATGAAGGGAGTAAAATTTTACTCACTCCGTCCTTAATTGGATGTCAATTTTTGATATTCGTACCAATTTCAATTCCGTATATCTTTCAATATGGATCTCAAAAAATATGCAATATGGATCTTGTTTGATAGTTCTCGATTAGTTCTATTATACAAAGTTTTCAAACTCATGAAAAACATTATAGATTGAAAGATATAAGCGATGAAAAATGACACGAGTTTCAAAAATTGTCATCCATTTTGGAACGGAGGGAGTATAAAATTGAGTGGGAAACGTCACCCATGGGACCCACATGAATCTGTCCCTGCTTCCACCTCCACCTGGTCATGGCCCCACATACCCCGTTGATCACCACTATTTAATACTCCACTACTAGCTCTCTTGAACTTCTCTAACTTTCATTGAGAGAGCAAAACCCATACGGTAAAAGTAACTCCGTGATTGTTCTTCAAGCAACGGCGCCCATGAGCACCGCCATTGCTATGGCGGCGGCTCCGGTTGTACTGGGTGGGCTTTTATTGTGGTTGATCAATTGGTATTTTCAGCAAAGGAGAAGAGGGTCTCAACTCCCTCCAGTACCTGGTACTGCATTTACCTTGTAGAGTAATATTGCCACATATCTATATCAGAAATGCTAAAGGTACATATGAATAATCTGTACCAGTGCGTGCAAATTAGTTTTGGGCCCGTTTTAGGTTAAAAAAATGATCGAAGCTACTCATTTTGTTTATAATACTTTATTTGCAGTTCCTTCAAAAAATAAGTTCAATCCGGTAACCATTCAACTTTACTTTAGAATTCAGGCTTGAATTATGGGACAAAGTTAGATATTTCGTAAACGCCCTAACCGATACCAGATTGAGCTTATCTTTCGTAGGGACCATAAACAAGGTATATGAAATAAAATGAGCGGTTCAGATCATTTTTTGGGACCCAAAACGGGCCCAAAAATGATTTGTACGTTCCGAGCACTTCTGTATAGATATTTGGACATTAGCAATGTATTCAGAATCGTTCGACAAGGATCCATTTCATATCACACAATACAAGAGAGATTCACACACATGGTGGCAAGTTCCAAAAGAATTTTGTGTCCGAATCTTAATTTGTTCAAATGTTTTTTTGTATTTGAGTCATGTTATAGACGCAGATAGTCGGGGACACTGATACTACCACAGTTGCCATTTGACGCACATGAACTCTACACGAATCAAAAAAATTTAAAGGCATATGTGTTGCGACATACAAATCTGTGTACATTTGTATCTATATCGATAATACATACTACAATGCACACTGTGCAGTCTTTACTTATTGGAAAAAAACGAAGAATTTTTTTAAAACAAAATCTCCTCACCCTCTTCTCCAATGCCCTCACACGGATCACACAGCTTTCTTCTTCTGGCGACCTTCTTCCTTTTTAGTTAGATTTTCCGTCCTTTTTCTCTTTAAAATTTAGTAAATTTAGGAACTTCCGTTTTTTATTTTTACCCCATTTTCTTTTTTTTTTTCCTTTTACAAATGCATTATGTTTACACTATTCTGAATTAGAATTTTCTGAAGTAAGAAAGTTCTTGCAAAATGCCCCGAATAATTGTGTTTTAAAAATCGGCCAGAGGATAAAAGTAGACATGTTAAAAAATCAAGCCTATTGTTGAAAAAAAGTCAGGGTTTGTGAAAAAGGACTCTAATAATAGTATTATTAGTGGATTACCTTGTTCGATTTGGGTTTTGAGAGAGATTTTTTAGACTAAAGTGGAGAGAGATAGATAGTAAAAAATTTGTTAGAGACCGTCACCAACACCGAGAGCGAACTCTACGTGGAAAAAAACCTTAAGTATTCTTTGTGCTCAAATTTAAGTGGAGTTTTAGTTATAAATAAGTCACTATTTTTTATTTTTAAAAATAAAAAGTTGCTCTTGGCAGTACCTAAGGGCATCAAATCCTACCAAGTTCTATATCTATTTTGGAGACCAAATGTCCATATTGAAGAGAGATTTTATAATTTACTCCATCTTTTTTCAACTTTTTGTTCTTAATTTACAGTGGATTGTTGGATGGAATCATCATCCTTTTTAGAATTTTTGTCTCCAAATTTATTTTTGGGCCGGTCTCCAAATTATAAAATATCCCTTCGTTATGGAGATTTGGTCTCTAAAATAGCGATATAGAGCTCAGTGCTCTTAAGTAATGGGCAAATAGTGAAGTTTCTTGATCGGCTAGTGCCTGTTGGCACAATTTGTTGACAACTAAAAAAAAAATTCAAATGAATACGCAATATCATTTTACTTTCAAGTTTCAACATAAAGTTTACATATGTTTACAAAGATTAAAAAAAGTCACAAGATTAAATAAATTTCTCGAGGAAAAAATTAGCCTTCACAAAAATTTTCGACAGTAGTGTTGGAGTAATATTTTATTTTAAGTGTGAATTGAAATTGATTTGTTTTGGAGTTGCATCTTTTCATTGACACTTGTTCGCCGTAGACGAATGCGTCCTTTACGAACAAATGTGTCTCTTTTCTTGGTGAGTATTTGTAGAGTCACCATGGTCTATACATTTCACATCCTTCATTCATCTGATAATTGGATTTTTCCTTCCATTTGAAGCCATACATATGAGAGAGTACAAAACAAAAGAAGGGTCAACAAACCCTACGATTTAGTGCTGCTTATGTGAGGAGTTTGACCAAATAGTGTTGCGAGATAGACATCCATGCAAACCATAAGCACCATAGCGGGGACGAATCTGTCTTAACTACAGAGTGTCATGCTCGCCTTGATCACCAATTTTGTTGCATCGATTTTTAAGTTTTGAGTTCCGATTTTATTGCATTCATATACTCCCTTCGCCCCTAAATAAGTGTCCGGCGCGCAAACTTAGGCCTTCAAAAAGATGCATTTGTTTCGTTAAGAAAATCAAATTTTTTTCACAAATCAATAGATGGCAATGAGTTCTATTAGATTGTGAAAAAAAATATTTTAATAAAAAACATGCATGTTTTGTAAAGCTTAGTTTTGCGCGCCGGACACTTATTTGGGGACGGAGAGAGTATATTATTGATTTAATCACAATATAAGTAAACATATTTTTTCAACAATCTTAAGACAGACAGACTGTTACTTTTTAAATGTGACAGTGGCTATGACCCTCTGTTAATGAGGAAATCTTTTACTCCATTCGTTTCCAGTAAACAGTCCGTCACCTTCGTGGCCGGCCAAGGACTTGATCGATTGAAATTCAGATTCAAAACCGAAATGGGTCAATGGTAGAAAGTCTAATGTGCCAAGAGATGTGACCATTCGGTTCAAACGAAAAGGTGTGACCGTTGAATTTTACATCAAAGAATGTGACCGTTATGGTTAAATCAAGAGGCACGACCATTGGTGAATATGCCGCAAACCTTATGAGTTTCCAAACGTGGCCAAATCGATTAGAAACATTTAAAACTGTAAAACTTGTTTTGGTTTTTTTTAAATTCAGTTTCGATAGATTCAGTAGATTGGGTTGCTATGTTTGATTTGCATGAAAGATGAAACTAAGATTTGGAATATTTTAGTTTCTACAATTTTTGAGTGATTGGTAGTTATCAAACTAGGCCCACAAGATATTTTGTATATAAAGGGGAATAAGTTTATTACTATATACTACTTACCAAAAAAAAAATTATTATATAGGGCAATTTCAACCCATTTTTAACTCATCTAAATCCATATAAATATGGGTTGATATGGGTTCAACCCATATCAATCCGTTATACAATATGGGCGGATTGGGTTGGGTTAAAAGTGGGCGGATATGGACGAGTTGAAAAATATGGGTTGACATTGCCACCTCTATTATATACTATTGAGAGTATCCAGTGAATCTACATGTATTTTTGCGTTTGTGTTTTTATCCGATATATATAGTTGTGTTAACTGTTTTCTTATTTGTACTCCTCGTTTTTCAAAAGGATCGTCCTATTTAAAAATAAAATTTAAAAAACTGCATATTCGTAAACGGCAAATCACAAATCTTTTCCATAAATAAAAGAAACTTTTCAATATACAGTAAATTGTGAAAAAAAAAATTGTTGGATCGTTTTGACGAAAAATGCATCATAAGCTTGTTGTGTGTGGGTGCAGAGGTACCAGGGTTACCAGTGATTGGTAATGCGCTGCAACTGAGAGAGAGGAAACCCCACTCGACATTTGTTAAGTGGGTCAAGACCTATGGTCCTATCTTTTCTATCAGAATTGGCTCCAAATCAATTGTTGTCCTCAACAACCAGGACGTTGCCAAGGAGGTCCTCTCTCTCTCTCTCTCTCTCTCTCTCTCTCTCTCTCTCTCTCTCTCTCTCTCTCTCTCTCTCTCTCAATACATGCTCTTAAATACGTGAATGTGAGTATGTGTGCAAGTATGTGTCAACTTGCGTCTTTAGAGTTTCCCTTCGTGTATTTGCCGGATGGGTAATTGTGTTGTGAAGAGGGCCACCCAAAACTCAACCACACCCAATAACAATTGACGGTTACGAATATCACGACGAAGAACAAAAATAGTCTTTTGCGAAGGTCTCGGTGGACTTGTTTTGTGTCACTTTTTGGCTTTTCGGGTGATGGATGATGGGGGTTTCTACATAGGTTATGAGGGTCGTTTTGAATTTTTGGATATTTTAGGTTGAGTTTATGTGGTTTTGTTATGGTGTTCAGTTGGCGTCTTGCCATCTTTTAGGTCTCGGGTGGCTTTTTGCCGATGTGCCCTAGATCCTTTTAATCTTTGTAATCCTTTATAAAGATTAATAAATTCTTTTTACTTAGCAAAAAAAAAAAGAGAACAAAAAAAAAGTGTCAAGCAAACCAAACAAATGAGAGATCGAGAAACTAAACAAAGGTGAGATAGATCAAACAGAGTGACATGAATTTTACGTGGTTTGGCTTCTTTGGGGATTAAAACTTACTCCGTGGGCCGCGCGCAGTCCATCAGTGGCTACACTAAAATAATGTCAAACAGATTATATATGCTAGCTCAAAGAGCTACAAAGAAGAAGTTCTGCAGAAACCCTTCAACCAAAACGGAGTCTTCAACGTTTTTCCAATGAAGAAGTCTGCAATTGCTTCAGTTTTAACAGTACCAATTTTTTTTTTTTAGGCCATGGTGACCAGATTCTCATCGATCTCAACAAAAAAGCTATCAAAGGCTTTATCAAGTGTTGCTTTCGATCAATGCATGGTTGCAATGTGTGATTATGGCGATTTCCACAGAACAATGAAGCGACATATAATCAAAAATGTTTTGGGACCTAATGCTCAGGTTGGTGCTGCATAATTTTCCTCTAGAGTGAGTTTATTACTTGATTTTTCGCATAATATTTTTTTTTCTCTTTTCCATTTTCAGAAGCGACATCGGGTTCACAGAGATACCTTGATTGATAATCTTGTAAAAGACTTGCATACTCATGTGAAGAACAATGGTCTTCAACCTGTAAACTTCAGGAACATCTATTCATCCGAGCTCTTTGGATTAGCGATGAAAGAGGTGAGTTTTAATCATTGGGTAGGCGGTGAAGTTCGAACACAGAATACATTTCCTACTAGCTCTGATAGTCTGATATCATACTCCCTCCGTTCCAAATTAAGAGTCCCTTATTCCATTTTAGGATGTTCCAAAATGATTGTCCATTTCCAAAAATAGAAATTGAAATCTGATAAAATTCCAAAAGTATCCCTCTTATTTGAATACAAATGGTGCAAAATAGGTAGAATATAGGGGTAATGGTGGAAAGTAGGTGTAATAATTATATGTCCCCTAAAAAAGTTAGAATTCCAAAAAGAAACTCTCATTTAGGAACGGAAGAGTATTAAATTATAACCATCAACTCATATATCTAAAAGATTAAACTATTAGAGGAGGGGGGCCAAAGGTATTATTTATATTATCAGCATGGGATTTGCAGGCTATAGGGAGGGATGTGGAATATATTAATGTGGAGGAGCTGAGAAGATTATCAAGACCTGAGATATATAAGATTTTAATGATAGACCCAATAGAAATTGCGCTCGAGTACGTAGATTGGAGAGACTTCTTCCCTTACCTTAGATGGATTCCACGGAGGAATTTTGAAAGGAAAATCGAGAAAATGGAGTTCCGTAGGCTAGCAGTGATGAAGGCTCTCATTAAGGAGCAGAGCGAACGAGCTGCTTCTGGCGAGGTACGTACCCTTCATGTTGTTACGATTCGTTTGAATTGTACATATTCTCGATGATTTTGACTCCCTCGGAGACCATTGGATTCAAGGTTTTAAATATAGCAGTAGCAATATCTAAACAGAAAATCCTATCAAGGTGAGATTAACAATATGTAAACATCTCCATGCCAACACCGTCCTTGACCGTGTTAAGGGCTCGTTTGGTTAACTTGGTTATTTACTTGATTTGCATGGTGTGGTGGCTTAACTATTTTGTTGACTTGCATTTGATTTGAGCCAGGAGATGAACTACTGTTATCTCAAGTATTTGTTAACCGAAGGGAAAACACTAACAGAGAGACAAATTGCTAGTTTGCTTTGGGAAGTGATTATTGAATCATCAGACACTACTATGGTCACCACAGAATGGGCCCTGTTTAAACTTGCAAAGAACCCAAAGCTGCAGGTTGGTTTCTACTTTCAATCGGTAATCCCATTTACTTTTTCAAGTTTGCAAATAATAATAACTCAGGGTGTTTGAGCCAGCTTACGCGTACGATTTTTTTTGTGATTTTTCTGATTATCATTCGAATAAACAGGAAAGTCTATACAAAGAAATTCAAAGTATTTGCGGGTCCGATAAGATTACCGAGGAAAATCTGTGTCGGCTTCCATTATTGGATGCTGTTTTCCATGAAACTCTGAGAACACACATTCCTCTTCCGATAGTTCCTCTGCGATATGTACATGAAGATACAGAATTAGGAGGCTACTACGTTCCTGCTGGAAGT